>JANHGB010062939.1:0-12417 GCA_026283785.1 Coracopsis vasa
CCCAGGGCAGGGCTGGAGTCACCGTCCCTGCAAGTGTTCACACACCGTGGAGATGAGGCCTCAGTGCCATGGGTCAGTGGTGGCCTTGGCAGTGCTGGGAATGGTTGGACTGGATGAGCTTGAAGGTCATTTCCAAACCAGTTGATCCTATGGTTCTATGTCCACAGTAGTGGTTTTCTGCTATTAACTGAGTTTTGCAAATTATAGCACCTGTGCTCAAATACTGAGAACTGGGTGTATGTCCCACCTGAGGAGAAAAAAAAAACTTTTTTCAGTTTAAAAGTTCCTTTTGGAGTCAGAAAACAACACATTCAGCTCTGCCAATCCATGGAAATCACTGGCTGTGTTTATACAGCAATTAAAGGGGGATTACAGCTGCGGTGCAGCTCAGCACCCTGTCCCCTCCCCTGTGCACACCAGGAGACTCAAAGCCGCATTGTTCCCTGTAGCCGTCAGCACCAGCCTGGGGACAAGGTGGGTCGTGAAGATGGGCGAGGATGGTTTCTGCCAGGGAATAAGATTTAAAGAAAGAAAAAGATAACAAAAACAAAGAAGAAAGGGTGGGGAAGGAGCAACAGTTTTGTTTTCTTCTTCCAAAGGTGTTTTCCATGGCCATCCTTGGTGCAGTGCAGTGGGGAAGGGAAGGATCTTTTCCAAGTGCACCCTGGAAATCATGCTTCAGGGCATGTGTTATACAAGGTTCTGTACAAGTATGTGGGCAGAGGTTGCCCTGAAAGCAATGACTTAGCATGAAGGACTCTGTTTGGAGGCGGCATCCTCCTGCTCTGCTCAGAGGAGCCTCACACTGGGGATGGGGTGAACCAAAGAGGCGAGCTCATGTCTCTGCTTCAGCAGGATCCCTTGGGCTCAGTACAGCTGGACAGCCACCAGCAGAGCCAGATTCCTGCTCCCCATGGAAACAGCCTCCCGTAGCTCCCGTCCCTGCCCAGACAGACCTAATCCTCCCTCCACAGTCACCCTGGGAAGCCTCCCGGCTCTCTTATCAATGAGGATCTGTCTTTGGCAAATATTTACAAGGCTGCTTTGCAGTGGGGGTGGCGAGCCAAAGTGGGTGGCGGGGGCCCATGCCGAGGAGAAGGCACTAACTGGGACAGGATGGTGGGGCACGGCACAGCCACAGGGTTCATGTGGTGTGTGGGGCCACATCAGCCCCCCATCACCCTCACACGCTGGGGAGACCTGGCTGTGTTCCTGTGGGTTACAGCATCCTGACCTCTGCTGCTGTCAGAAAACCTTTAAAACAAGTGCCAGGGTGACTCCCGCAGGAGGAGATGATCCCTTGGTGACAGGGAGCATGGCTGGAGGTGGGGAGATGTGGTTTTAACTCAGGTAGAATGGCTTTTCTTGCAAAGAGGGGAGGTTTAGGGGGGAAGGGGATCCCTGTTCCATGCCAAGTACAAGTTCAAGTGCTGAGGAGCCACAGGCTGTTTAACAACAGCTTTGTAGTTAAATAGTCACATAGTTCCGTTCTCAGCTTTCAGGGGTTTGGGGTTTTTTTGGACCCATCAGAGAACAAAATCCATCATTTATCCTGCCTCATGGGCAGGATGGAGGGTTATCCAGAAAACACATCCTCTGGATAAAGCAAGCAGAGGAAAAGAGACATCGGTCCCTCCCCAGTGTAAGGTACAAATTCAAGCCCATGCATGGGTTACCCTGCTGGTCGCATGGGCATTTATTTCCACATGGTGGTAGGGCAGGAGCTGTTTTGGTGGTGCTGCTGCAGAGGTTGTGAGCTGAAGCCCCTTCAGCAGAGCCAGCGTGCGGGCTTGAGGAGCAATTCCTGGTGGGGTTTTACAGCCCTGCTTGGAAAAGGATTCAGGTTGTGGGACTGTGAGAGAAGCTCAAGCAACCGATGAGAGATGATCCCAGTAGTGGTGCCTTGGACAGACCAGTGAGAGTCAAAATGAGTCACAAGGAGGCACTTCCTGCCCAGCCTCTCCATTCCTGGGAGGTTCATGTCGGTACAGGTCAGGCTGCAGGTCCAACACCCACATCTCAAGTGCTCAGGACTGCATAGCCAGGTTTGCAGCTGAAATTCATAGCGAAACTGGAGCTCACCCCACCCATGGGGGCACACGAGGCTTGGGCAATATGGGGGGAACAGGGGGATCTTCAAAGGAGTTGACAACACCGCTCCCTGCCAAAACCCCCCCCACAAAAATACCACCAAAAGAAACCAACCCCAAAAACAGCCTTTGGGAAAGCAACAGGTCCTGTCCCAGCTTCTGACTGACCTTGGTCATGGCTATGGATGCACCGAACTGGAGTCTTCACACCTGAAGATAACAGCACCTAGGTCTGTAAGTACCAGTGCATACAGGTGTAAGCTCAGTTTTCCTTCTTTTCCCACTGCAGCACGCAGTCAGTTGTGCCTCATGAATGAAAGGTGAACGTGAAAGCTGGAGGGGCTTTGCTGCCTTCCTAATGGGATGTAAAATAAATGGGGCCTGAGAACCACTGAGCCGGAAGCAATAATCAGCCTTTGTGGTAACATCCTTCTCCCTGGACAGGCAGCATTGAGAACATAGAATCACAGAATCTTAGAATGGATTCTATGGAAGGGACCTTAAATCTCACCCAGTTCCAACCCCTGCCATGGGCAGGGACACCTTCCATTAGAGCAGGTTGCTCCAAGCCCCTGTGTCCAACCTGGCCTTGGACACTTTTGTGGGAATTAGTGAACACCACATAGTGCAGTACAGTAAGTAAATGGTATCTGCAGCCTTTTGCAGCACTTGTTGGCTTTTTACATCTCCCTGTGTTGCTCTTTTGCACCGTGCAAACTAACCAGTGGGAAAGGAAACGTGCCCCTCACTTGTGCAACAGCACAGGGGAAGACCAAGAGGCCCTGAAGTTTTGGGTTGGTTCTGAGGTGCCTTTGCACACACATCCCATATCCCTTTTTACAACAGGATGATGCTGGTTACGGAGCTAACGCTGTCAAAAACCCGGGCAAAGGAAAAAGCCTTACATCTTCTCCTTGGGTTTGAGCCTCAGCTTTGTCTCTGCTGCCTGCCGAAAGGCAAGGGATGCCCCGCAGACTGCGTGGCTTGCAGGGCATCTAGTGGCCGGATGCTGTACGAGTGCTCAGGGCGTTGCAATGCTTCCCATATACTCTCTTCTAACAGCAGCCCTCTCATCCAGAACAGGTTAATGTCCCTCATTACAATCAACCCCTGGAGGCCAGAGATGCGGCCACTACTCTGATTTAAAAGACATTCTCCCTTTCCTTTCCCTCTGCTCCTTCCCAAAATGCCTGTTTTGGATGAGAAGCAAAACTTTGCAGGTGGCTTCAACCCTCCCTCTGTTGAATGCCTGGGAATAATGTTTAGTGGCAGTGGCATCCCTTCACATATCACTGTGGCTTCCCCAAGCACACCAAGGAGCTGCTGTGAGGAAGCCTGAGTGCAAACATCAGTTTGGAGGAAGCCTGCTACTACTCCATCATTTTTGGTTGCAGGTTTGGCACGGGCATGTCTCAGCTTAAAAAGACTGAAGAAATCGCAGAATTGGGTGGGAGAAAGAAAAACATCACACCCTGTTTTGCAAAGCCAGCATTTTAGCACGCTATGGGAGTTCAGGACCAAATCTGCCTCTGCCAGCAGTGAGATGCCCAGGAAAGCATGGCACAGCCATGGGATGGGAAAGTGGCAGGGAAGAGCCGGGGACACTGCAGTGACACCAAGTGCTGCCTTTGCTTTCTTTAAATATTCATAGGATGATACCTATGAATCAAACAGTCCCTGAAAGTACAAGTGCAATGTAGCAGATTGGAGGCTGATAAAAAAGACTCTTTTGTAAGGACCCGTGACTTGTGTCTCCCGGATTTTATAGGAAAATGCACATAAAAGCAATTACTGGGGTGTGAATAATTTCATTTCGTAATGGCCTGACAGTTTTGACAGCTCTGAGCTTGTTATCTATCACAAACTTTCTTGATCTCCTAACTTTAATGTGACTTTTAATTATACTTTCATCTGAGTAAAAGGACAGACAATCTATAGTCTGGTTTCCATTCAGTCTAACGTATTTAAAGCATAAGGGAAACTTTTCTTCCTAGCAAGAAGGGTGATTTGGGTGTCTGATGTGGTACATAAATGTAGAAAAAAACCTCAAAACCCTAACACAAATAGCTCAGAGTTTGTTCTTTGTATGCATGGAAGGTAAATCAGTGCTTCCTTTCCCTCCCTTTTTGGAGCTTTCAGGAAGCCATCTTCTGTTGGCTATGCCAGTGTTTGCTGGTGGAGGTTTGAGTTTGGATGCAGCTGTGGGTGTTATTCCCAGGCAGGATGTGATCGGGATGAGACTTCTGGGAAGGAGATGGGGACATGAGGATGTCCCTGAGAGGCTCACTCTGCGCCAGGCATGGCAGAGGTACAGGGGTTTCCATGTGTCCCAGGCTACAGGGAGGATTCAGAGCTCTCTCTGGAGACAAGTTTATGGCAAATGTCCTTTAAAAATTATCCCAATCCAGTTAATTGCTCTCCACAGCTGAAAAGGAATCATTCTTTCCATTCAGAACTTAAAATTCATCTGATCACCACAGACCTGAGTTACCAACGCCTTTGCCATGGGCCTTGCTGGGAGAGCAGTAAGCTGCATGACCTCTCCTAAAAGACCCTTTTCATTTCCAAAACACAGGCGTGCCTTCCCAGTCCTGCCGGTGCTCAGCAGCATGGTGCATCTTGGTCCTTATGGCCTGTGTTCCTCCAGCTCAGCCCTGGTCTGAGAGCAGTGCCATTACAGACCAGCACTGGAAGGGTAGGTATATTAAGGGTTATAAACAGCTTGGAGGCTATAGTGAGGGACATCACATACACTGAATGAGTTAAAATGTGAGCAGGAGCTAAAGTGTAAACCAAAGTTAGGAAGATTATACTAAAACTATAATAAAATCCATAATGAACAAAGCCTACTGTGTTCTGCGAGATCAGTCATTTAAAAGTTAGGAGGGACCAAAGTTAGGGATGCTTGTACAACACATTTTTTTTCTCCTATGTGCATTAAAGCACATTCTTTCATGTCATCATCATATATTAGTTTTTCTATATGACCTGTTATGAGCATGCCTTAGAATATTGGAAAGGAACAGCACATATGACCAGAAGGCCTCTGGAGTTGCACAGGTATTAAATAGATCCCATACATCAGTTGTTTGTTGGTCTGTCTAGTGACAGGCTGCTGTTTATCTTATGATAAAATAGCATGTTAGGGAAATGCGTCTTTCAACTGCATTTGTACAGAGAATGTTTTTGTAGAGAGAAAATATAAGGGAAAGGTAAGATGAGAAAAGTTAGATAAAAAAAGGAGTAACTTGAGAAATTCAGGGGCAATAAATCACCGCAGCAGATGGCATTCATCTGTGAATGCTGTGCGGAGCTATCAGCCTGAAACACTGCACAGGAGTGTGCCATTAAAATGCAGACATAATATCTGCCCATTTTCACTGCCCATCGTTGTGGTGCCTGGGCAGGTAAGAGGTGACTTGGTTCTGCCTGCTGACACCTCTAGGTGCCTTCAGAGCCCACCCAGTATTCCCATCACAGCCTTGGAAAATTCGGCTCAGTGGATTATGTGTCTATTTACTTGCTAATTCTCTTAATTATAGCGAAGAAGTGCAACAAAAGAAGTGTATTCTGAAGAATATTTGTTAAATCCATGGGATATTGATTTACAATGATCTTCCTGCCAACTTACACACTTGGAGAGAAAAATGCTGTATGTCGAGCTCATAAGTCTTTCATCCTAGGTTTTAGAGGGCTTTTGGATGTGTTGGTCCCATGTATGAGGAGACAGCCTGTGAAATGTCTACATATGATTCAGATCAGGATTTAAGTCTTATGTTGCCACCATTGTGCAATCCGGTGGAGGCTGTTCTTGCTGTCAGGATCATTCTACAGACCCATCATGATCACCCCGAGTGGGGCTTTTCAGGTAATTCCCATGGTTGGGATACAACGGATGAGAAATAATATGTCTTAATCCAGTCTTGGGTCTACAAGATAGAGCATTATCCATGAGAAAGCATCCCCAGCTGGTTGGTGGGAGCTGCCTGTTCTCCCAGAGAAAAAGGTTAAGTAGGAACCAAGTTATAAAATACTGGGAGGGTGCAATCAGCATGCCAGCCAAAAGGAAAAAAAACCCACCAGCTTTATCAGATTTGGGATTTCTAGGAGTTCTTTGAAAGCGTTGGCAAAATAATGGACATAAGGGAATCAGATGCAGAAGTTAGCACATGGATTATGAAGCTCACATTGAGAGCCTGGGAAATTGCAGACTGCATAAACTGGGTCTTGAGTGACAGTAAGTAAACCCCTTCATCTCTTGAATCCTATTTTCGCTCTTCCTCACCTTGCAGATCGCAGTGTGAGGATAAATTCAGTAGAAGACTGTGAAGTTATGGCAGGTCACAGTTGCATAAAATAAGGGAGTCTTTGCATTTGGGAATCTGTGATGTGGTTCTCCTCTCATTTAAGATTTGGCAAAGAAAAGGAAAATAAAGGCTGGTTAGGAAGCCGTGGTTGTGGCAGTGCATGGGTATTTCTGCTTACATATAATTATATAAATATATACATTCTAATAAATAAACAGTGCACGGATATAACTGCTATTGGAGCAACCTGCTGTGCTGGTGGCACAGGTTAATAAGGGGACTGAGAAATGGGGTCTTGGGGACCAGCTTTTGCCTGGTAGGGAGGAATAAGGGAACAACACATGTACACAGGGATGCAAGCCCAATTGGGTAAACTCTTTCCATTGGCTTGTGATTGGGGAAATATTTCCCCTCTTCTAGATTGTAGTAGGAGATGCTGGCTTTATGCCCTGTGACTCCTGTTTAGAATATGTACAGAGTGTGGGTACTTTCTTTAACAGTAAAGAAAAAAAGTGTTGTTTCATTTACCAGTCCTAAAATGATGATTTGTAAAGAAAAGAAAATTGATTTCAAGGCCACAGGAACAAATTGAGGGGTCAATTTTGACTTTAATTCCAACAATTAATTAAGGAACTCTTCTGGAAAGGTTTGTAAAATGAATATTGATCTCGGATCTCAGGCACTCTGCAGTCATGTCTCCGTTCTGGTTTATATCCTTCCATTTTGATTTATAGATTGGGCTTAGCAATAGTGGAGCTACATGACAGGGCTGCTCAGCAGCATTGTGCAAGCACTCATCCTGAGAGCACAAAGCCCATTGCAGTCATCTGTACAGTGGAGCTGGAATATTGTAACAGCATGAGCAATGGATGTGTTGCTTTTGGTGTGTGCTTTGATGACCAGGACTCACCTACTGCTGTCCTGCCTCAGCTTACCCTCCTGCCTCCCGGTAAATGTCCCTCTGAGCAGTATTTTTGTCTCTGCAGCAGTGTAAAATGAACTAAATTCTGCATTGATACTGAAAGAAGCAGAAATAGTTGATAGCCTTTGTTTGAAAGGAAACTTCTCTGTAGAAGGATGGCCAAGGCTGTGTTTGGTTTCTGGAGTTGTTTTGGTCAGTTGTGTTGGGATTTCTTCATGGCAGGGCTGGGGTCTTTTGCTCCCGGCTGTCTCTGATTGCTGGAGAAGAGGTGCTCAGGCTAGGTGTGGGAAGGCAGAAAGGCTCCTCCTGGTACCTGCTGCAGATGGGTTTGCTCCATTTTAGATGTCCTGCTCCATTTTGAATGTCCTGCTCCATAGCATGGGCACTACGAGGTTCGGCAGAAGTACAGCCTTCGCTCCCTGAAGAGTGTGCCTTTTCTCTTTCATTGTCTGTATTCTCTCTCTTCTTCCTACTCCACTTGCTCATGGATTCAAGTGAAGGACATAGCTCTGTTTTCTGTCAACCCCTGCTCTGCCATAAATGGGAAATGTTTGGAAGGGTTAATCTGAACAGCTGTCCTTAGCGCTGTACCAGTTTCCCTTCTTCTTGCCCAGTTTCCATCCTTCTTGCAGATACCCTTTATACTGACTGCAAAACACAGATTTCTCCAGCTGAGTGGGTTGAGTTTGGCAGGAAAATTGCCTCTGCCCAGAAAAAGTTTGGTGACACCAAAGCACAGTAAGTGACTACATCAAATGCATTTCTAGCATCACCTGGACCTAAACCAAGTAGCATCAGATTTAACGCTGTTGCTGCAGGTAGAAGCCTGGGAAGCAAAGTTCTAGCTTCAGATAACACTCTTACCTGCTCAGTGTAAATCATATTCGCTCTTCACTTGGAGGATAATCAGATTGGTGATAGATGTTCAGCACAACTTAAAAAGATTAGGTGTGAATTCTAGTTAAGGTGTAGAGTAAATAGTAAAAATCAAGGTTTTTAACATTGGGAATTATCGTGTGGCTGAAAAGCACCCTTGGCTCTGAAATACAGCTGGTATTTAGAGTCTTATTGTTTTATTTACTACTGTATTTAGAGCACACCCAGCTAGTTAGCCAACTACTTATAAAGCATATTTAATGTTTGGAGGCACTCAGTACAGCTGTAAAGTGATTTTTAAGGGCACGCAAACGTAGTGTGTTAACAGCATTACATGCACTTGAGTTCCCTCTGGAAAAAAAAGAACCAAGGAACACAAATGAACCCGCTTTCCGAGTAGACTCGATTGTCTCATACAGAGTTCTGTAGATGAGCTACAGCTCAAACTGGCTGACTTCCCGGTACTTGATAGGAACCATTTAAAAGGATAAACTTGAAGAGATCAATACCCCTTACATACTATAAGTGTTGTAGCAGTGAGTACTCCAGGGCTGTTAAAAACTCTGTGATAAAGGACTGCTCAGAAATTAAACAAGAAGAGGGGGAAAAACCCACCCGTTGGTTGTAGGGCCTTAGTCCCATTTCATTGCAGTGGGGATTTATCTGCAGAGCTGGAGGCTGATGACAGTCTTTCAGGCAGGTTTTCCTCTGGTTTTATTCCCGGTTTATACGGGTAGCAGCAGCAATATCAGACGGAAAGTCTGTGAGCAGGCAGAGATGAGGAGAGGCGCCGGGGAGAGAGGCACCCGCATGTGTGTGTTTATCCATTTATGAAAATAGGGAATCCAGAGGCAAACATGCTCAGCAGTCCCTTGGTGCAGATAATTGAAAGTGAGAGCTGAAAGCATGCGCTCCTGTTTCATGCTCCAAGGGTTAATAGTCTTCTGGGGCACTTAAGATGAAGCTCCTTTGAGAGTCCACATGATATCTCCTGCCTATCCCTCAACCATTACTTTGTTCCTCCTTTCAGTAATTCCTTATTATTTAGGACAGAGTGGTGGTTATTTTTCCCTGGCAAAACTCATGCTGGCTCACCCTTCACATATTATATTCATCAAGAGGCTCTATCGCTTTCCCTAAGGATCTTTGCTGCTATTTTTCCTGGTAGTGTGGGGAGGGACTGGGAGTCCTGGGAGAACCATTAGTTCTTTTTGAAAGGATTGATATGGACCTGGCCTTCTTCCAGTCCCTCCACTGCAGAAATCGTAACTTATCATTTAAAAGCATACATTATTTTTGTTAGCAGTTCAGCTACTTCATTCTCAGTTCCTTCAACTTTTCTGGATGGGTGCCATGGAAACACAAATGATTTATTATAATTTAGTGGTTGGGATTGAACGGGCACCTCTTTATCACCATCTGTACATCTCCATCGGCTCTGGCATGGTGCAGAGCAACCCAGCCTCAACACCCAGTGCAGGAGGGATCGTAGGATAGGGATAGAGAACATGTTCAGCATTGGCTGCTGAAGTTGCCCAGCCACGTGGTAATGGCAGCAGCCATTTTACTCTTGATCTCGGGGCAGAACCCAGCTTGCTGTCTCCTTCACACCTTTCTTAAGTGTGTTGGGGTTTTGAACTGGAAGGAGTGAAAGCAAGAGCTGCCTCTCCTTCTGCATGTTGCAATATAAATGTATTCATATATTCAGGCACACATCAGGGCTGGTGAAAGATGCTACTCTGCATTAGTAATTTTGCTGGCGCACCGAGGTGCATGCAGTGTCCCATGTCTAGCTGAATCTCAGCCTTTCCTATAAAACTGATGTGTAAGACCATGGCTTAAACTTGTTTCCCATTATCTGAACTTTTGCTGCTTTGCTTTGCGACTCTTCTTGCTGTCCTGTTGGCATGGAAATAGAAATCAGAACAGAGACTGAAGACCCTTCAATGTCTGCTCAGTGAACCCTCCCTCTTCACTGATGTTTACAGGTTTCTTCTTTCCAGTTGCCCCAGATATTTTCTTCCACTCCGTAGAAGAATCTCCCCAGAAATATTGCAACATAAGAAGTAATGAATCTGTGCTGCCCTGTTGCACGTAGGAATGCTACATGTGTTGTGCTAATGAATTCATAAGCCAGAGTAATGCAACAAGCCTGCTGCTACCTCACATCTGCATGCACCTGTGGACACACATAATGCTGCCTTGTGTTAATAGCAGGATGGCCAAATAATACAGGACAGCAGACTTTCTCTCCTGAGATTATTTTGCTGGTGCAGACACCAAGACCGAGCCATTTAAACTAGAAGATGCAGATCCCTGAGGCTGAACATAAAATATTTATATGAAGAGACCATGGGCCAATAAATTTCAGTTATAAATGTTTACAGCCGAAGGTAGTTATAAATAACCTCCAAAAGCAATATTTCAATTTGCACTTCTTGTACTACACGTTATATTTTCAGGAAACAATAATAATTGTAGCAGGACATGGAATTAGCTCATGTTTAATGAATGATTACCCGGTTTAGTTGTGATCGTTATAACATCAGGACACAATTAAACCTGTGAAATGTTGTTTATTCTGGAGAGATGGGACTGTTTCTCCATGGCTACCATTTATATGTCCACCAATGTAGAATCTGTTCATTAAATTGTGACAGAGGTGGGTAATAAATTTGTCTGACAATTCCTGGTTCTTGAATTTCCAGTCATCTAACGTCAGCTGTGCAGGCTTCACATGGTCTTTGGCAACAAAGAGTTAAAACCAGGCTAAAATTTACTCTTCATTGAGCTTAGTGGCCATCTCCTACTGATTTGCAAGAACCCAACTTCAGATCATCGCAGGTCTTTCTCCACCTTTCCCTCTTGCATGTTCGCTGCACCCAGCATGGCTGCTTTCTCCTCATCTTCTTCTTTAACCTCTGTATCTCTTGTGGGGCAAGGCATAGGTTTGGTTCTTTGTTTCTTTGTCATCTTGCTATTAAGCACTGAGTTTTAAAGAGAGAAATACCTTACCTGGTGACACAGATGTAAATGCTGTGTTGACTTCTATGTTGGGTTGATCCAGCCTTGTCTGGTTCACCAGGGGTAGTTTATGCTATATAAATGAATTACTCTTGGTGTGAGGCAAGCACCTGCTAATAAATTTGGTTGTCTCTCTCACGTTCTGGTGACTACAGCTGTCATGTGGCAGGGACCAATAACCTTTTTCCAGATGGGGAGAGCTCTTGGGTTGTCTCTCTGGCAAATCAATCTCAGATAGGGTGGAAGATAAGAGAGTTACCAATAACTCTATATTGACTTTGCGTTCAAGTTGGAGGACGCTTACCTAACCTGAAGCTCTACCAGTTGGACTTCACCTTTCCCTAGGAATGGCACCTGTACAAAACTGTAAAGCACAGTCCTTAGGGTACTGAGAGAAATGCACAGAGAAAGAGAGGCATCTACTGAGGATGATTTATCCCACCCTTGTCATAGGATGCCACGAGTCTTCTCCTAGGGAGGCTTATTGCTTGTTGTTGACTGTAGACAGCACTCTACAACAGTCTCTGAATGATGAGCTTTCACTAGACAGACAGCTCTTGTGTGGCTAAATATGATGAAATGACATCTGTCCTCTCTAATGTTTTTGATATCCTCTGAGTGTCTCCAGTGTTCCACACTGTGATCATTTTTCCCTTCCTTTTTTCCTGTCTGTCTTTGTCTTTCCCCAGTGCTCTGTGTCTGGCTGCATTTATCTAGCCCACGTGTCCCTGTGGAGAAAAGACTGACTTTGGCAGGAAATAGCCTTTCCAGGAGAGGACATGACTTACTGCAAGGAGAGATGGGAGCTGTAGACAGGGTGATCCACAGTGCAAGGTGACTCCAAAGCCCTCTAGAGAAAGGTCTTAGGTGTTTCTTGGCCAACCTGGTATTCAGAATACCCCTGGGTACATGAAGGTGCCTAAGGGGTGATGCTTTAGAAGTGAGGTGCCTCTATAACTTCAAGGCATAAGTCTTCATGATAGTGCTGTGACTGTGTTGGTTTAAATATATAGAATTACAGAATCATAGAATAGTTAGGGTTGGAAAGGACCTTTAGATTATCCAGTTCCAACCACTTGCCGTGGGCAGGGACACCTCGCACTAAACCATGTCATGGAAGTCTCTGTCCAACCCGGCCTTGAACACCGCCAGGGATGGAGCATTCACAACTTCCCTGGGCAGCCCATTCCAGTGCCTC
>JANHGB010062946.1:1153-40661 GCA_026283785.1 Coracopsis vasa
CAGAGCCAGGAACACAACAACAACACAGCCTCCCCCCACCCCCGTCCCCAAACACATACACACTGGAGAGACCCAGCCAGGAGAGCCAGACGAGCCGGGGAGGGGGTGGAGGGAATCCCCAGCCAGCGGATTGATTGCACCAGTTACCTTCTCTAAGCCCCTCCGCAAGAGGGGAGAAAAAAGAAGATGAATACAGAGAGAATACCTTGTCTCCCCTCCTCCTCCTCCTCCTCCGCGGGGCTCCTCTTCTCACTCCAAAATACTAAAAGGTGGACGGGCAGATCAGACACAAGCGTTCAGCTCGCGGCGGGGGAGGGGAGCCACACGAACAATTATCATTGATTTAGAAATTAAAACAGAAACCCACCCCAGACCTCCAGCCTTCACGATGCCGAGCGGACGCAGATTGCGAGGACTGGTGCTAAGACACAGGACCTGATAACAGCTAATTGAAAGGTTAATCTACATAGGCTGTGACAGAAGAGGTCCCTCCCCACTTTTTTATCTGCTGTTGGCAAGTGGGAAATTGCGCTCCCCCCACCTTTTCTCCCTAAAAAAAAAAAAAAAAAAAAAAAAATAATAAAAAAAAAGGAGTGGGGGAAGAGAAAGGGTGGAAAAGGCAATAAAGTTTGGGGGGAGGCGCGTCCCCGCCGGCGCTGTGGGGCTGACGGACGGGGCGCGCGGGTGGCCGTGGCTGGGCGCGTTGGGCGGGAAGGCGGCCTGAGGGGAAGTGGTCACCGCCGCCTCCCGGGAGGCCCTCACGCTGCCCTCGGGGCTTTGGGCTGGGCTTCTCGGCCAGTGTGGGGCGGTTTAACGTGTCTCGGTGGGAGCACCACCACAGGCAGGCTCTGGTGAATCCTTCCCAAAGGGCTTGAACAGTTCCTCGGCCCGGAGGGAGAGGGCTGCGTTTGAGGCAACCATAATTAGTCTGAGGGATGAAAGGAGGGTGAACAAATTACAGATGTTGCCTGCCCATTGAGCTTGTTGCAAATGTAACAAGATGTTGTGAGGAATATATTTTAAAGGGCAAGGTGATAACACATACGGACTTAAAACTCATTTGAAGGTTTTCTCCATGCTGTCTTGAATCATGCTGCCAAAGGCCACTTACCATGTCACAGTTTTAATACTACTCATGATAGGTTCCTCAGCTGTGGCTAGCAAACACCACTTTTCACCGAAGTATGGCATGACAAAACACCATAGGGTATATACACCACAGGGTACCACGCAAGGGAAGAAAAGGTAATCTAACCACCTGGGCATCTGCTCTGGCAAACACCAATTAAACACCCTCCAGCTTCCCAAGCTTACAGCGGCCCATCTTGGAGATCTCCCAGGCATCCTCTTTCCCATGTCTTGTGGATGAGGTGTTGTGCTTGGTGCCTGTCTGCAAAGTGTTCTAAAAATAACTAGTCCCAAAGAAGAAAATATAAAGATGAAAGAAGAAAACAATAATCTCATTTTAGAATAGGTGGAAAATTAAGAGGGTCTTTCCTAGGTCGTGTACTGCATGTAGACCAGCAAGCAAACAAGGTTTCCGTAGTGGAATACTAAGCATTAAGGCTTAGTGCAACTTTTTCAGAGTCAGTTGTTGGAGTTGCTGTATAAGGAAGCTCTTTGGCAATGTTTTAGAGCACTGTAAAATTGAATGACCTACTTACAGAAAGCTACTGGGTGAAAATAATATTCCAGTATGTATATATCATACCATACCTGTTGACTGAGGTTTTAGTCTTTTAACTGCCAGATGCAGCCTTTTAAGCACAGAATGGGAACTTGAAATGTCTAGTGACCTAATATTTATTGGAGAATCCTTCATGGTTCATGTATTATGCAGTACTTGGATGGGATTGAAAATAGTTTTTAGATTATTGGAAACAATATAAATCATTACAGCACGATTTGTAGCAGAGCGTCACATTAGCAACACTATTCTGAATGTTGTGTCAACATTTCCATTATAAACTTTTTTTTTTTTTCCTTTCCGGGAAATTTACAACTTGGTTAGTGGTAAAACAGAAAACTAATCTGTTGAAACTGAAACTTGGCATGGCCACGTCCCAGTTCAGGAAACAAAACACTGAAGAAAACTCAACAATCTGTTTGGCCATTTTGAAATCATGAGTGTGCTGAAGGCATAAGTAATAGCACAGAGAAAAATCATAAAAGTTTCTGGTTTAAATAATTTCATTCTCATTTTAATTCTTTTCCTAAAAATAGACTATATACAACATAATACATCATTGGGTGTTGTGTTCCAGTTTTTAACATACTCATGAACCTTTTGTTTGAAGAGAGATTCCTATGGATCTTGACATTTACAGGTGTAACTAACGCTATGTAAATTGTGCAGTCAAGCACACAAACCTCTTTATACATGAGTCATCCTCCAGTGAACTTAGATCCACTACCACTGTCAATTACTCTATTTCCAAAAATAATGACTCAAATGAATTGCATCATATGAATTTAGGACAGCTCAATTTGAAGACAGTGCATGTTACACAGACAAGCCTTAAGTACTGGAAACACTTTGGGTCTACTCAAGAATGTCTAATACATTGTGTGCATTTTGGTTTGTGATCTAGATAAGAAATGCTTTGGGTTTTTTTAATTGAATGGAAAAAACTCCCAACACCTACATTAAAAATAGCCATGGAAAAGTTATAAGCCCATCAAGGAAGTTAGTGTAAGCAATAAAATTCACACTTTAGCATGTCTTCTACTGCCAGACTTTGATGGATTTATTCTCCCATAACCACTGTGAAACTGGTGAGGTACCACAGTTAATGCCCCTGAGCAGTAACAGGTGCCTAGACACCTACACATTGAGTACACCCGTTCCATCTGCTAAAAAGATGTCCCTGATATTAAATAAAAAGTATCTAAATCAAAACCACGCTGTCTTTCATCTGCTTTTAGAAAGAAGTGCTGTGGCCTGGATCACTCTGTTCCATTAGTTTCCTTCCTGTAGTGTTAGTTTAAATACCCTTATTTAGAGGACACCCCCTCACCCTCTGAAAAATATATTTGATTGCACATCTATATTGTAGTGTACATAGTAAGCATATCCTTCTCTCCAACAGTCCTTAGGATTATTCTAAAAATGCATGTACAGTTCCTATTTTTAGATCACAAGTGAGAGAAAGCAAAAAGTTAAGGGCTGAGCATGGTCTGTGTTAAATTCAGTTCTCAAGAATCAAAATCTTAAAACTGCTATGTGTGTAGCAGTGGTGTAAGACAAGCTGGAGACTACTGCTTAGATGAAGCCCAGCCGTGTGCAGGCCAAATTCGTCAGTATACAAAAAAGAACAGTAAATTAGAGTTTGAACACATACTTTAAGACAGTGAGAAAAATCTTGTGCATGAAATTACTGCCATATATAAGAATAAGGATTTCCCTGGGAGGGTTTTAATCACTTTCATCAGTTTCATTAGAACTAGTGGGGCTGTTACATATTTAGAAACAATTATATAGTCATCCATGGTGGTATGGTGACAAATCCCTATTTGTCTTTGGAGCAGCTAGGGGGTGAAGTCTTGATCCCCATCAAAGTCTGGCAAAACTTCCTATGACTTCAACAAAGCCAGGATGTTCCTTCGATTATTACCACACATAACGACATAAATTACAACAGTCACCTGGAAATTGCCTTCCCTGGCATACGGTGTTGGAAGAAGTTGGCTTGGGGATAAAAGTCGCCCTAAGAGTGCAGCGAGTTTCTTCCCAGCCTCTACAGTCACCCTGAGCATATATCTGCTGATGAGCTGAACACGTACATTCTTTACCTACACCATCTCCTCTGCTTAGCTCCCCTGCCATGGGTTCAGCAGCTTCCCTGAAACACTAACTTTCAATGTCATGTCCCTTCTGTATTAAAACAGCCTTTTCTTTTTTCACTTATGAGTTTTGGATTTGATTTTTTTTTTACAACCTTTTATATTGCAATTTAATCTGAAAGATTAATCCATGTAACTAACTCTGAATACAAACAGGAAGTTTCTTGGTGTATGTATGAGGCTATGCATTGCTGAATGTAACAGAGAATTACTCCCCAATTTCATCACTATTAATAAATACTAATGTAGATTATATTAATATATACATGCATATATTTATACACACCACAGACACGGAAAAGTGAATAACATGTGGGCATATTTTCTGATAATTTTCTGTCTCATCTATTACATTTAATTAAAGTGAATAATAGAATAAAATAGTCTCATGCCACCATCTTATTGATTTGGGCACTTTATAATTCCTGAAACTAACAGATTATAAGGTAAATGCTGTAACAGTCTCAACTCGGGAGTTGTAATTGGCATAATACTGTAATTCAGAAAGACGTGTTTCATAGAATCATAGAATGGTTAGGGTTGGAAAGGACCTTAAAGATCATCTAGTTCTAACCCCCTTGTCATGGTCAGGGACACTTTCCACTAGACCAGGTTGCTCAAAGCCCTATACAACCTGGCCTTGAACACTGCCAGGGATGGGGCAGCCACAGCCTCTCCAGACAACTTGTTCCAGTGTCTCACCACCCTCAAAGGCAAGAATTTCTTCCTTATTATATCTAATCTAAATCTACCCTCTTTCAGTTTAAAGCCATTCCCCCTTGTCTGATCCCTTACATGGTGATAGGTAGATTAGCTGTCATCTCACAGGAATGGAGACAATGATTTTTTAATAAGAAATCACATACGCTCCATTCTACTCTGGCAAATATACTACACTACTTTGTCAAAGTACTTTACAATCCTTAATTAATTAGTTCCTATAAGAGCTCTTTTAGGTGAACATGTATAATTTTTCCTGTTCTTCAAGCAAAGTTACAAAGGATAGAGCAAAGTGGTAGAAAAGGATGCCAGCTCAAGGAAAAATCTGTCCACCTGAGTTTTAAGGGCCTTGCTCTAGCCACAAGAGATCCAGTTATAGAGTAGCTGTCCTAGTCATGGAGAAAAAACTAGCAGCCTCTTAATGTGCATTTAAACCTTAGCAGCGGCATGTCTTTCTGCTGCATTAACTATTATACATGTTAAAGAAGCAACAGGATGGATAGAATTTAGGAGTGCAGAGGAAAATGCTAAAAGCAAAGCAGAAAAAAACAGGTGCCTCTTATACATGATAGTGTCTGATAAGATGGTGTCTTTCATATATGCATTATCTCATAGTACTGCATATGGAGGTTCTATTTATACACGCATGCTAAAGGATTAGTGATTAATAGATGTTTTAACAAATGGTAATCAATTGTTATGAGTCCAATGGATCAATAGGGGTTTTTTAACAAGAGCTCATCATCGTCTGAAACACCCTACCGATGTATTTAAACTCTATACGCTTTACATAGAAACACCTGCTAATCTTGTGTTAAACCTCACAAATGGAATCTTAATATAAAGTGTGACTCCAAACAAATTTGCTGGAGAAAAAAGGATTAGCACCTACGCTCTGCAGTAAATTGTCAGTTATAGCTATACTGGATTTAAGTTTCTCCTTTTGCCATGTAAAATGCACTGATATGACAGGAAGCATTTTGCTTGCTGTCTGCAAGCGTAGTGTTTTCTAGGCTAATCCCAAGAGGAAGGCCTGGGATATTGCAGGTCTCTGTATCAGCCAGCATCAATGAACTTGATGCAGCTTTGTGTTTTTATACACATTTACGGCAATACTTTGCGAGGGCAGCTGATGAGATAAAGGGTGGGATTAAAAATGAATAAAGATCAGTTTGCTCAGAGGTAGTGAAAGCTGCCATAATCAGTGGATGCTCAGGTCCTTCTTACTACCATCCTGCTGCGATTAGTTAGCCTAGGTGAAAGGGGAGGATGCTGGTGTTTGCAGGAGCCATTTTAACACCTCAGCTTGTCTTTGTGAGCTTTAAAGTAATTAACTCTCCAATCATTATCGGTTGACTTTGTCGACAGGTTTAGGTTTCCCTCCTGCTGTTCCCTTTGGGGATATTGGGTTGTCACTTCGGGGAGGGGGGCATGATTCTTTTTAGAGTTCACACAAAATCCCTTTCACAGCTTCCCAACAGCTTTTTGTGCTCTCCAAACTGCTGGAATACTCTCTTACTGTCTGTTTTAATGAACATTACTTTTATAACTTTCTCCAGGTCCAACTGGACAAGAAGAGAGAGAGTAAAAAGAAGAAGTCTCTCCAAAATGCCTCACACTTGCAGAGCCCTTCAGATGAAAAGGCCGTCCTCAGTACTTAGAAGCCAATAAAAGAGTCTGCAAAGGCAGTTTTGCTAAATAAGGTTACTTTGAGCCTCTAAAGGATCCTGACAGCCCTTAATGTAACTGAATGAATCCTCAGAACTTCCAACCATGATGTGGGTGTACTACATTCTAGTTCAGTTTCAGCCAGGGGATAATTTCCAGACTTGAAACTGTTGGCAGACTTTTGTTGGTCAAACATTGCCAAGAAACATGGAGAAAAAGTGGGGAGGAGAGAGTTTGGCCATATTTTTGTTAATCCCATTCTCATACAGTTTCCATTATATACATATATTTATATATATTATCCTATTAATAAGCTAAGAAATTGGAATGACAAGAGAGGCTGTTACCAGCCACATAATTTGGAGACCATTCTAATGCTGCCCAACCCTTAGTGTACAACAGCACTAGACAAGAAGGCAGAACTATAAGAAATATGACTGAAAGGCACACCCACCACTTTTCAGACTCAATGGACAGTGAAAACCCTTGCCTATTGCAGAGCTGGTTGAAACACTTCCCCTTTCTGCTTCTGCTCACCATCTCCTGGCACACTCACCTTCTCATAAAGGAATAGGAGTTTGGGAAATAACCCATGTGACAAACCAGCTCTGAATTTGCTGAGCCCAGGCTTAGAAGAATTTTAGGTTCGCTCTGTATTGTTTGAAAATTGAGCAACCTCCACTCTAGTCTTCTCCTTTTGCAGCTTGAAGCAAGTGGAGATTGGCTGATCTCAAGGACCTAACTGCTCTCTCCAGGTGGAGTTCTAGCTGTGTCTGTGTGATGTTTTCTTTACTTTCTTTGTTGGCAGCACTGGTTGTGAGGGTCCCTTGCTAAATAAAGCTCTGAGTGCACAAATATTTTATTTCAGTCACTTCCCATAGTTGCCGATACTCGAGCAACTCCACCTCTGTTAGCTAGACTAGGAGGCCTGTCAGAGTCAGGTGGCAATATACCACATCATTTCAAATACCCTTTCAGAAACCTTTAGATTTGCTCAATGCTGCTTTAAAAATAGCCAGTGGCTAGCTTGTATTAGGGCTCCCAACCTGACTAAATCTGGTTGTTGAATTATTGTCACGCACAGTAGGATTTTGTATTAAATATCCTTTGGGAATGAAAATCTGAGTGAAAAGGGATTTGGGGGGGCAGAAGAGACTTGTTTTTCTGTGCCAGGCAATATAAGAATGTGAAATAGAAGCTAGAAAGAGCTAAGGTAATAATTTATCAGTGCTGACAACACGAAGTATCTTCTTCGTACACTTTGAACTACACAAACTGTCTCCTCAGTGGTACATAGGATAGGTAGCTGGTGATTTATCAAGATGCCAGGGAAGGAGTTTCATTATCCAGCATAATGAAGCCCTTTGTTTATTTCACTAAAATAAAAAAAAATGAAGAGGGAAGTTCTACCTCTCAGCTGATGGCAGGACCTGGGCAAGCAGTGAGATTGTCAGAATTGTTGCGTTAGCACTGGCCAGAACCCCCCTGTTATCCTGATATTATTCTCCTTTGTTATTCGATATCCCACAGTGCCAGCTAAGTCAGGAGTTGTCACACTCCTCACTGGTGCAGCAGGATACAAAATAGCTGGGGGTGGGGAGGAACACTGGAATGGTTAGGAGGTGGAAGGGAAAAGGCCTTTTTTTGTGTGAAAACAGTAGCACCAGCTGCATCCTGCAAGTCGCTAAATTAGTCAGTCAGTTGTTTTTCTTTTAATTTTTGTGTGAATTCAAGAATAGGTTGTGGATGTCTTGGCAACTCATGAATGAGGCTCTTCATGAAAGAATTCACCTTGCAGAGGGGCTGCTGTCAGATGCACAAGCCTCTTTCCATTAATTAAGCTGCAGAACATCCCCTCTTTTTTCCCCCCCATCCCTCTCAATGCCTGGATAATCAGACCCTGTGTCTTTCCATAACATCCACTGCTGTCTCTCTTGCTCTTCACAGTATTTCACCCACTCTGTTAATTCTGGGCTGCCAAATTCTATGGTTTTTTTTTTTTTCCTCCCAACACAGCGTATTGCTGCTGAGTGAGATATCACGCTGCCTGAGCTAAGAACTAAGATGAATATTCTGCTCCACTGCAACCAATAGCATTCTCTGTGTATTATTTTCAGCTGAAAGGTGGCCTAAGAGCAAAGTTGGGTATTTTCAAAAGCTCAGCTGGGAGTTAATCAACTCTTACTGTCTTTCAACAAGAGGTGGCTTCTTAACTTGCATCCAGTGGGTCATCCCCTGGATTGTCACTCACTTACATGCAAGCAGCCCGACAGAAGGTGCAGAGAACTTTCAGACATCCTAGAAATGACCTTCCATTAAAAGTGTATAAACTGTATTGGGTTAGGGACTGATTACAGATGTAATTATGCCTGAACAGATAGTCTGGGGAGTGAAGGTGGGTAGTACCAAGAACCTCAATCAATCCTCACTCAGCTTTGCTGGGGCCTGAACAAGATCTGTCATTGCGACTGAATAGTCTTGAAGTTTTCAGTGGGGATACTCATGTATGTATTTATGAAGTTATACACCTGCTTCAGGGAATAATCCCAAATCTTTTATAACCAGTGAAAGATTTCCACTGATTGATAAGCTCACTATCATACCTTAAGTGTTTGCATGTTTGGGTTTAAGTTTGCATGGCTGATTTAAAATCCTAGTCATTAAGAATAGAAAAATATGTATATGGTATTAATGACAGACTTTTAAAAATGATCTATTCATTTTCCTTCACTTCCAAGTAATGCTGAACATTAATTTCCTGCAAATGAAGCAATCTGAAGTAGAGTGCACAAAATAATTAATCTTTGGAAACTCTGGACTGAATTAAAATAATTTAAAGTTAAATAAAACGCTCATCTGTGGCCTCAGTGCTCTTTCTGGGAAGCAAGGGATACATGAAAGCATCAAAAAGAGAGCAAATATCAAATTATCTAACAGGAAAAGAATCTCCAAACATATGTAATAAATTCCCACATTACATCATAAAAATAACTTTGTCACAAATGCTGTCATTGCAAATGCCAAGACTGTTAGGAGGCCATTCAATTAGTAGTAAAACTGAATAAACAAATAAATTATTTACATTGAAAATATGCATTTTCTAATTTGTCATCTTGCTGGCATATTTTTATAGATATCATCAAATTATCTATTATGCTATAAGTTTTCCTTCTACTAAGAATTGGATGTGGTAGGATTTGAAACACCATTTAAATTTTAAACCTACTGAGGTAGAAATTCTCTTTATGAATGCAGGCAGCATCTCAAAGACTGAGCATTCACAATAAACTCAATGTTTTTATTAGCAAACGTTGGCTGTTAATCCACCACCATAATTTGGTTAAAATTAAAACATAAACATAGTTGAATAGTTATCTGTAAATGGAGAACATTCAGGAATATAAGAAAAATAATTCCATCTTCGTTAGATGCAGGAAAAGTAAATGCCTGACCTTGTTTTTTTTTCCCGCTTCTCATCTCCTCTGAAAACCAGGCCCTGAATTTCTGTGCCTACATGTAGCCGTTTCAGGAAAGACAGTAAATAAGCTATTTTTGTTTACCTTCTGCAGAGGAAATCTGTAAAAATAAATCAATAATACTTGTAAAATACCAGTGACATTCTCACAGAGAAATTATGCACAGTAACAACATACTCCTAAACCCCAATAATACCTGGTAGGGCATTCTTGTTTGCATCCTTTTGCCCACTCAGCCTATATGTCCTTTGTTTCTTTCAGGGTTTCCCTTTTTTCCTTTCTTTTTTTTTTTTTTTTTTTTTAATCTTTCCTTGGCTCTAAATCCACAGCTATCCAGAGCTATCAGAGGCAAATAATCTAATGGAAAATAATATGGCTGAAGAGATTAAATACAACAGTGAGCAGAAGGATCTTTTGAGTTTTAAACACATGGTACTGTCTCTAGTCTTGCTGAAAGCTCCTTGCTACAGTTTTCTTGTTTGTTAAATAGGAAAAATATTAACCTGTGTCTTGGTGAAGCAGACTTGGAGCTTAGAAATGCTCCTGTCTGTATAGATGCTGGGGGTTATTAGAGGGAACATGTTCATCTTGGGAGGGGGGTTCTGAGTGTGGTGATGAACCCACTCAATTTCAATTGCTGCATATGAGATCTTTTCCTATTACAACAATTAACCTCTTAGAAAAGAATTAGCACTGAATTTATATGTTGACTCTATAGACACTGGATAATTGCTTTAAAAAAAATCATCTGTAGTCCAGGAAATTACATTTCTCCTTTTGCTTCTAAAATTACAAACTTCTGACTTCCCAGCTGGTAAAGCAAGCAATCAAAATCAGGTCTCTTGAGTGCAGTTGCATGACACACATGAACAACAATCTCATTTCATAAAGAATTAACCCACAGCCAGCCACGTTAACTGGCTCCAATTCTTGCCACAAAGCCCATCTGATCCAAGCAATGTAGCTCCCATTTTGCATAGGTAGCAATGTACTAGTCAAAAACCAGCAAACCTTGTTAGAACCCTACCCTAACAAAGCTTCCTGGCAGGGGGAAAGAGTCTGGAATAAAGCATTGAACTGAAACTCAGAAGCTCTGGCTTCATTTTCCATCTTTGTTACACACTTGCTATCAGTAAGTCACTTAGCCTCCCAGAGTTTCATCTTCTATCATATACAAACAGTAATACCTCCTTTGACTGCCTTTTTAATCTAGAGTATAAACAAAATGACATTACATCCCCCTACCCCCCCCCCAGCTAAGAAATCTAGGCAGTACTGTGATTCTAACTAGTAACAGAATTAACCACTTTTTAAACAGAAGGGCCTACTTCCATTTGAAATCTCCTTGACTTATCTAGTCAAAATTATCTCTGTGATTTCTCTTTTTTTTTTTTCTTTTGGGGAGAAGGTAGGAAGAAAGAACTTACTTGTTTTGGGTTGATGATTTAGTTCTTTAAATGCTCCAAGTATAGGGTGATGGAAAGGAAGCAGATAACATAGATCCAAATGAGAAAATACCGACAAATTTACTTTTTTTCCAGTAAGATTGCTCCCTAAAGTGTGTTCTTCAGAGTTTAGATTTAAAGATGACCTGCAAATAGAAGTCCAGAATAAATGCATAACTCAGTTGTGCACTTTTTTCAGTGAACTACTTTAAAGTGACCTCTGTGGAGGTTCCCTCAATATCTTCCCAATATCTTCTTATTTCATAGAATAAACACGTTGCTGCTTCCAGGTGTTCTTTCTTGATGCTCTAAATCTTTCTCTACTAGGTTTTAAGCCATTGCAACCCTAATTATAATCCTAACTGAGTTCTTCTCCTTTATTAGTGTTTACTGTAAATGGTTGTCTTGGGTAAGCAACTGCCATCATCTTCCTCACGAGTAACCAATTAATCAACCCGTAGCCACTTACTTATCTTTCTGTTTTGAAATACTTTTTAGCTGACAGATTAAAAAAACCCACCACGTACAGTTGTGCCAAAGACTGCCATTTAGAGGGCTTTGTGCTATACTCTCCAGTCTAGGGAAAGGTTATTCACAAGACTAAGTTTTCTGGCACATGAACATGTTTGTATAAGAAATTTCTAGGTTGACAACCCTTCACAACCAGTTGCCTTCTCTTGGGACAGAAACATGAACCTTTATTTTCTTTGATTTGAGAACTGACACCACTGTGATCTCCATCATGAGTCTAGCAATATTAAGTGTGTTGTTCTTTACAAGCAGGACTGACTACTTAAGTTGAATGACTACATGTTGACCTTGGGGAAGCTGCGGGGGTGCGTGTGTTTGTTTGTTTTTTAAATTAATCTCCTCCATGTTGTGGAGAAAGAAGATTTTAGACATTACATGATCTGTGGATTTAAACAATGGCAATTTCAGCAGCATCTTACATTTTTCAACACAGCTTTATGAACTGTTGAGGAGTTTTGGGGTTTTTTTAGGTCAAAAGCTGTGACAGGCCACAAAATGTGCAGTGAAGAAATAAAGCTATTCCCTATACACCAAGAAACATCACTACATGAAGATTCCCTTGACAATAGTGTCATTAGCATGGATCTAGAAAACTGACCCTGTAAACTGTGCATATACTTCAAGACATACAGGCTTCTGTCAGGGACAAAAGTCTTCTTTCATGATGAATTACAATGGAGAACAGCAGTCATTACAAGTTCAATGAAAAGGGAAGCTTCGTGTGATGTGCTGCTGAGCTGAGGGACATCAGAAGAACTGAGAAAGAGCTGGAGCTGCCAGGTTCTTCAGAGCTTGTGCTTTCGGCCCGTGGTTCTGTTTCTGCTCTACTTAGTCCCCTGCTGCAATGCTGGGCAGCAATAACATGTCAACTGTTTTAGGTACAAGTCTTCTGTGGTACATGGGAAGCCTAATGGCTGTGTTTAAGAAGGCAGGATTATTATATCCTATTGCTAGACAGATTTAAACCCCCCAAAAGACTGAGGTTCTCAGGACCACATGTATAATTTTAAAAACCCTAATGAGAGAGAATCTGAAACAGGAGGCTCCAAGTCTAATTCAGAGACAAATTTGAACACTTGTGATGGAGACAGATGAGTTACATCCATTCATAGAAAGAAAAACAATTTTATGATCATGCAACTGAATTGTTTCTAATTAATTCATGATCTATATTTTATACTGCTGAAACAGGGTCTGAGACACGCCAGAAAAAATCCTTCACGTGGCACATCCTAATGGTGGCAAGGGTGCCGAGTCACTGATTCTCTTATGAATGAGTTTTCTTGAGCTAGTAACTCATCTCCTCGTTTTACTCTTTTGCTCCTTTTGGACACACATAATGATTTGTTAGGGATCAGCCAGGGTCGGTTGCCCCCTGCCCAGGAGCTGAGGGGTATCCTAGGGATATCCAGAGAGAGAGCAGGGTAGGGCAGACCCTGAGATCACGGCCAGGTTTAACCAAAATTCAAGCTCACCACACAGGTTTGTGGTGATGAGGCAGGTCCGAGGTCAAGCTGCGCAGTCGATCCACAAGTCAGAATCTATACTGGGTACACTGATGAGCGGGTAGGTTCATGGTGATGAGGCAGGGCCAAAGTCAAGCTGAAAAGTTAGCTTGTGGGCTGCAGTATGGATGAACAGGGCCCACGGTCAGACATGAGTATAGCTGCGGCTGAGCTAGAAACCACCACACCTACTGCATAGCCCAGGGTTAGCTGAAATGGGGCTCCTAGACAGGGGTGGGGTGGCAGGGAGGCCCAGGTGATGCTGGTCAGGGCCATTAATACTTATATGTCCTGATGTATAGATGCACTATATGCCAGATGTTTTAAAGTTTTCTTTATAAATGAACACCATGAAGAGTACCATATGTTTGCCTGACACAGAGAGCAGGACTTCAATGTTACACAAATAATAACCTGATCCTACAAACTCTTGTATATGTCACTGAGATCTTATTACAGCCTGGGTAAGAGGACGCTGGGTGTTTGCACTGATGAGGCTATTTCAGTATGATAAGCTGCACTAAGTGGGCTCAGTTTTGCATCAGTGGAGTGTATTTGCATATTGCACTGCCAGGGAAAAGAAAATCTTCCATATTGCAAGTATGTCATGCATAAAAATGCCACTGCAAACATCTGAGTATGTGAGCAGTTCCAAGGAAGCACTACTCAGTGAAAATGCTGTGTTGGTGCTAGCAAGGCTAAATTAAAGGGTCTGTGACATTTCCAGTTTCTTGAATGCTCACTGGAAAACTCATCCATACACTTTCAGAACTTTTTGCGATATCCATTTACTTTTGATTTATAAAATTGCACATGGAAAAAGAGTGGCAAATATTTTTGGCTATGAGAATTAAAATAGTCCTTTGGAAGAATCATTATTAGAACCAACCTTAAGTCCGGCCAAATATTCCCATTCTTTTTCACTTCAGTCCTTGATATATGCTTTCCTGTTCAAAGGCAGCCAGGAAGAATTGTCCGTATTTCCATTCTATACAACATATACAACAACACTTTTTTCTATCAGCTGCTGATTTATGATCTTCTTTTTAATTTCAGATTTTTCCCATTTCATATGTTTTTTAAAACAGACAGAAGCCAAAATGTCTTATATTTTCCATTCTATGTTGCATTTTGCAGTTGTGTCTTAAAATTCTTCTGTAAGTTCAACACAATCTTATTCCTAAATTAATACAATTATTTTAAGCCAGGACTTTGAAAAGCTGGCACCGCATTTAAAAACCTAAGAAGACAACTTTTATATTAAAACCCAAAATAATTCATATCTATATAAAACTGTAGATGCATAATCATATACATTGCGTATACACACACAGTTTTAGTCAGTGATATATTATAATGGGTTTATATATAGGCTATTAAAATAACTTAAATTAATGAAACAAAGTAGATTACCAGCAAAAAGTGCAGTAACAAGATTAAGACCAAAATTATAATCTTGAGAGCCATAAGATGAACAATTTAATTCTGCTCTTACAACATTTGTATTCACTTATTTAGCTATAAAAGAGATTTGGGGGAGGGGGAAGACATCCTAAGGCTCCAAGATTGTTTCTGCAACCAGATTCAGGCTGGGTCTTGTTTGATTGAAGTGGAAATGCACCTTTTGCAACAAGTGCCGAGTCTGAACAAGAGGCTCACCCCATTAGTTTAACTGCAGGTCTGACAGAGATACCAATGTGGGAAACTCCTTTAGGCATATGTCGTGCCTTGGAATTTAAGCAGAACCTCCAGCAGAAACTATTAGCCCGGTACAACTGCTCATCTCTCCCTAGGTCATCCTGCAAATGGAGCTAACAGTGTGGACTTTCTTCAGAGAAAGCACAGTGCATTTTGGCAGGGCAGTGCTGGTGCAGAACAAAGCATTACCTTCAGGCAAGTCAGTGGGAAGGAATTAATAAACAAAGTTACCCATAAAGTGAGAATGCAACAGTAACAAAAATGAAAGTGGTTGTAAACTGTGTTAATGCGTAGATAATTCATGTAGTAAATAGAACAGAAGAGAAGGCACACAAAACATTGCTTTGGTGAATGCTGTAGAAAAACCTGTCAGCAATAGATGTCAAATATACCCTTTGTAGCTTCACTGAGGTATTTTGCAGTGGAACAATCAAAACAAATATGCAGATCCCAATTATAGGACAAGAATCTTCTTGTAGTTTCATGTTAGGAGTTCCTGGCAATTTGCTTTACAATACTCAGTTTCTGTGCTGTGCTATGCCTGGCTGAGAGCTCAGATACCGAATGAGACCCCAGTCCAGCAGCTAGGTGAGTTTATGTAGCTTAGAGCACATACAGGAGCAGCTCTGTACCCCTGCCACATGTATGCAGCGAAATCACTTTCCTGCTCAAACTGTGTACGTACAGAAAGAGTTTAGTGTTTTCCTGGTTTGGTGTTCATTTTATTTTGTTTTTCAGCTGTAACAATGCGCTTCATTTCTGGCTGTTCAGCTTCTGTGGTTTAGTATTTATGACTTTGCACCTTGGACTTTGCAGATGGTCATCTCTCTCACATTGTGCTTAGAGCCAGGGTCCTTTCCATCCCGTATCTATCAGAATGTTCACCAGCAGGTGCTGAGTAGCCTCATGATTTCTTCAGACTTTATAGGGTTGGAAAAATCATTTGCTGGACCACCGGGCAACAAGCAGCAGTTATATCTGGCAAGCCCAAATCCAAAAGGGAAGATTATAGGTTTTCAAGCCATCAGGGACCATTCCACATCACATAGCAACTTTCTGACTTATTCCTGCATGCTTCAGCAAGAGCAAACACAGAGAGATGAGGGCTGTCTAAGGGTCCTGAGAGCATCCCACCTCCTGGCTGTTTGGCTGCCTGGGCTCAGGGCCAACTTGGAGCTTGCAGGGCTGAGAGCTGCCCCACCTCCTCTGCTGGCCTTGGACACAGTGCTGCAGAGAGGCCTTAGCCAGGGCTGATACCACTTCCTGCAGGACGTGCTTTTAGTCTAAGCCCCTTCCATTTGGCCCCCATCTGAGCTAAAGCTCCTGCTATGTTGCAGTCATGCCTGTCCCTGGCTTTGAGTGCATTGCTCTGGACCTAGACCCAGATCTGCAGCTGATTTCCAGCCTGATACCAGCTCTTGCTGCTCCCTGACAGGCTGTTCCTCTCAAAATCACGACAGCTTTTAAAGACTGATGATCTCAGCAAAAATGTCAACCCATTTTCCTTTACAGAAGAACAGAAATGATGGATTCAGACAGGAATCAAACCTACCACTTATACTACTGAACCATGGAAGGAGCAAAATTAATAGTCTGACATTGTTTCCCTCTCCTAGCAATAAGATGACAGGGATAGAAATGTTGGGAACTCTTTTTCTTAGTCCTCTGGCTTTACAATACCCAAAGTATAGAGACGTCCTGGAAATAAATGCCATTAATTCTTAAGCAGAAGAAAACTCACGTGAGCAGTGGCACTTACAGCTCTTGGAGTCCGGTGGATCTTTCAGTTACCTGCCCTTCCAGCTCCAGCTGCAATGTGTATCACACTGACACTGCAAAGAGTATCCCAGTCCTGCCACAAGACTAAAAACAACATTAAAAATTCCTCTCCGAACAGTAAGTGGGGGAGTCCAGGAACACTGTGGTCAACAAATCAGGACGCTCTTTTCTTCTGCACCTGCTTTCCTTTCATGCCTTTCTCCCCTCGCCCCAGCTGATTTCGCTAGCGGCTTGGGCCCTGCTCCTGGAAGTCTCTTTTTATGTCTATTGCTGAACTCCTGCTGCAGCTGCTCAGACCTTTTCCTACACCGTGTTGTGAAAAGTCATGATTTTACCACAAAAGTGGTGTTCTCCTGCCATGAACCCCAAAGAGTTCGGTACTCATTAGGAAGGAAGGCTGGCTGTTTGGCAGGCAGGCAGCATGACTGACTAAGCCTGGTTTCCTTAGGAACCCATCCTAAAAGAGCAAGAAAGTAAGAGTATGTGTGTTCTGGTAGGCAGTGAATAATCCATTAAAACTCTTAATTAAAAATTTAAACATGTGTCTGCTAATTACATCACCCTTCTCCTGCCCTCAAAAAGCAGCAAATGAGCATGGTTGCACACCTGCCTGTGTGTTTATTTGCTTAGGATGCTGCTCACTTACTCAGCAACCCAAATACCAGCTCAGGTAGCAGCTGCTATTGTAAAAACAGTCTGAGGAAGAGCAATGACAAATGTTTTCTTTTTGATAATGAATGGCAAAACTGTTCACAGAATTCCTGCTCACTGTTGCTGCATGTGCTGAGTTTGTTGACATTATTCATATATCAATCCTGATATCAATAGTTCTTGTCTCTCAGACAGGGCTATTTAATGACGGTAGTACACACTCTGCTGACCAGCTGCCTGAAGACCTGTGAAGAAAGAAAGAAATAGACAAGGTAAATGGTTTAAAAAGTAGGCTGTAAGGATATGAAAATGAATACAGCCATTGTCTGTAAACTGAAAAATGGCAGAGAAGGGTCTGCCAATGCTATAGACCCTCTGGAAATTCTCAGTCTTGCAGGGATTGTGTGGTGCTCCCCCTTTCAAGCACACACGGGGTGAGGAGCCTCAGCTTGGTCAAGGAGCAGCTCAAATTAACTGTTGTCCTTGTAAATGAGCGCTCAGCAAATGAAACTTTCTTCTCCTCCTCTAAGTTACCCTGCAGTGAATCTCCTCCAGTGTATGTAACCTCCTCAGCTGCTTTGAGTTGGCTGGGTTGCAGCCACTTGACATCAGGCCACAACCTCTGAGTTGGGAAGGCTGTTTTCATTCACTGCCTAGAGGAGTAGGATCATGTTCAACATCGCTGTTGTTACTTATTACAGTCATGGATTTGGCAGGAATTAACCAAATTCTGGCAGGTAGCGTATGTCTCTGTACATTAGCATGACTATGCCAAGCTATAGTGGGTAGACTAAGTGAAAAAGCAATTCCCTGATTTTTGGCTCCTGTCAAACCAGGCAGAGGCCAGAGCAGCAGGGCATGTGTGTGTCCACTGGCACGTATATGGCCACTCTCACAAGATGTTCATCCAATATGCTCTCCTCGAGACCTTCCTTTACACTGTAGCCCTACCACAACCAGCTGAACCTCTTGGGAAAGGGTCCAGCTGGGATGCAGATTTGTTTTCTTGGGGGCCACACTGACCTCAAGGCCTCCTTCAACTTGACCAAGAAAAGACTCAATAGACAGCAGGAAACTCTGAACCCCTAAACCCTGACACTGTGCATCACTAAGGAAGCACTGCCTCAAGACTGTGAACGATCCTGTGACATTATCTGTAAAGTGGTATTTTAATGCATTCACTGACTGTTTTAAAGCTTTACAGGTGATATCTTGATATGACATACTGGAGAAGGCTTCATTATCCTCAGGAGTACAGACAAGGAGACAGCTGCCCTACTACTCAGTTTCCCCAGGCTGAGGTCACATCCATCTTCAGATGGCTGGAGTTGGGCGACTCAGAGCAGGGGCTGCCAGAGCCACTGAAAACTTTTTCATGTGAGGTGAAGCATCTGCTGTTACAGGTAAAGAAACTAATTGGTCCTTCCTTTAAAAAATTGGTTATTTGTAAGAACCTGAGGTACGTATAGAGCTTAGGATGCCATACGGCAAATCTAGGGTCATATGAAATCCCGGGCAAGGCTATGAGGTTAATTGGCTCTAGTCAGAAGTATTGTGCCTGGCAGGCTTGGGCTCTCATCATGGAGGAGGGAGCCCATATCTGCAATTCAGAAATTGGCTTGTTTCCATAGGGTGTCAGCTCCCAGTCCCAAGGCTTGGTCGCTCCGTGAAATCCTGAGCTTATCCCTGCTCTTTCTGCTTTTTCCTAAGTTGCCAGGAAGGTGACAAAAATCATCTGCGTGTTTTTTTGGCAGGACCTTGCTGCATGGTGCTACCCTGCTACATGGGGGTTGTGGTAGGAGTGCTGGAAGGAAAGAGGTGGTTCATGCTGAGGCTGCTGTTTGATGTGGACTCATCTGCTCCAGGAAATGACTGCTGGTCACTCTTATGGGTAATGTTCACTCTTGATGACCAAGTGCCCTGCTAAGCTTTCTGTATCGTTTTTGCCCACCAGGAAAACTGTAGTGTCACAGCTGTTGAGGACAGGCCAATGCACTTCCCTTTTATGTGTTCTCCAGCCCAGACTGGATGGCACAGAGTGAAACAGTGTGGTGGGGTGAGCTGGGGCACACATTCAACAGGGTCTGGGTTTCTGTGGGTGAGTGTCACTACCCTTTGTGCTGCAGTGGTGGAGGAGAAACACCCAAAGCTTGCACCAAAACCTGTTCAAGCTGGGAGTGAGAGGATGTGTCCACAGCTGGGCTCCCCAGACAAAGCTCAATTACTTTCCATTTGTGTAAAGAATGGGTGTATTTAATCCAGAAACAGTAGCAACCAAAATTCATCTCACTAAGTAGCAAGATCATCCACCACTTAGGAGTAGCTAGAACTATTTACAAAATCTTTTCATACTTTAATAAGGAAGAGACTGCATATTTCTGACTGTGGAGCAGAAGGCAAACCTATAATAATGCCTCATCTTTACCAATCATTCCAAATTATTCACATGAAGGATCCTGCTTTCTCTCTTGGACTTTAATGAAGCTCCTGTTGAACCAATTATTCACTAGCTATTCATGTATTGTCAGAGAGGAAGTCACAGAAGCTTTGTCATTAGGAATAATATTTGATTGGCAAGGCACATGGCTTTGGGATGGGTTTTCTTCTTCCCTTTTTCTCTCTAAAGCCATAGCTTTTAGCTGGCAATTTCCACTGCTATAATCTGATGGAAAGTGATAAAACGCATCAGACTGCAGTACTCAAATGAGAAAACACTCCAGATTAGTAGGAATATAATTATGTTTTTCATGACATTGATTTTTTATTTTCTAACTGATAAAAGTAAACAACTGGGGGGGGGGGGAGGACGAGTGCCGAAAAACAACATTTAGACTTCAGTGAGATAATTAACTCAGCAATTAAACATATTTTGTATTCAGCATTTGTCCTCCGTAGCACACAGTATATGTGACGTTTGTCCTTTATTCAAATTCTTGCTTCTTGCAATCTTTTTATTCAGCAGGAGTGGCAGCCAGTGAGAGCGCTGTGTGAAGGCCCACTTTTGTGGTGCTTTATTTTTAAAGATGAATATTCACAGCTATGGTTTGGAAAGGAAGAGGCAGCCAAAAAGAATCACTAAGAGTGATAAATGAGCAGAATTGAGAGGCAAGAGACCTTTGCAACAGGCATTGGGGGCTGTTTTCTTTTTGCCAGTAGTGTTTTGGAGCAGAAGGAAGCCCCTTGTGATCCTTGATACTCTGTACTACGCAGCTTTACCCAGCTGCAATATGGGGCTGCCATGTTCTCTGATCCCATTTGATATCACATCATCAGGATGGGCCAGTACACGGGCAGGATATATCCAAGAAAAATTGAAGAACAAGACTTAAAGCCAGTTAAAGGAAAGAGGCTAGTCCTTTGGTAGGGCTGTCCGCTGGTTCAGCAGAGAAGAGGCGTAAGCAACAATGGGCTGTTTGAAATCTCACTGGCCTTTTTAGCACAGAGCAGCTCTTCCATCATCAGTTCAGCAAAGAATGTGCGAGTCTTCAGGGAAGCTGGCTGTCTCAGAAGACACGAACTACGATACAGGAGAGACGTCCTCCGTGTCACTGCCCCATCTTCATCACTTTTAGCAAAATGAAGTCATTAGGGAAGAGTTACAAGCCTAGGATAAATAGAATGTCCTACCTGTGACTTTATGGGCAGGATCAAGAGGGACAAGCAAACACTGCGTCAGGCAGAGGTGTGCAGATATGTCAAGCAAAGGATGATGCAGTACTTCCGCATGTCAGTCCCAACTGCAGAGCTGTAGCTGATGCTGTGCAAGTTAATACCCAGGCACACTACAATGTATCATTTTCCTTTGAGACAACAATATGTGAGGCTTCTTTTAAGGGCAGAATTCTGAGCCTCAGGGAAACTCAAATATCTTCCTACTCTGAGAGACTCCCATGGCCCAGTTTAAGCTGCTGCTGCTGGAGGATATAGAAGGGCTAACTTCTGAGCTGGCATAAATTTCTATAGTAAACATGCTATGACAAATCATTCCAAATTAATTTCTTCCTTTCCCAATCTGAATTTGCCAGGTTATGTGCTAAAATCTTCCTTTTTGCTTTGTTTTGAAACACTGTGGTGCATAATAAACATCAAGCCTCAAGAGGCTGTTTTACTGCTAATTTTAGGCAATGAAATGTATCATGTATGTATTCATGACACATACAAATCACCATGCATCTGGAGCACAACCTTCTCTAAATCCAGGGTGTTCATCTTGTGAAATCTGTGTCTGTTTACGGAATGCAAAAGTTGCACTGATAAATGCTTTTCACTAGCAGACATAAAATGTGTTTGTTATTGTACTGACCTTGGGAGATGAACAGGAAAGAGCTTTGTCCTTACCCGGCAAGACAGCCTCAGCAGCTGGCTATGCTTTAGGACAGGCCAGACTAAAATAGGTCTGTCCATGTGATAGGTTGATAGAAGAACCCTGGAAATTCTGCAAGTTATTTGAGTGCCTTTAATAGCCCCACTAATAGGTGATATCCCTGGAAGTGAATACCAAAGTTGCGTCACTGATTGAATTTATAAATCACTGATCCACAGATATGACAACAATCTAATTTCTGGCAGAACCTATTGTGATTGGTACCTGTCTCACCCCTTGAAAAAAAACCCAAACCCACTCTTTTTATGAAGCTAACTGGGACAGGAGATGTGTTTGTGGCGGGGGAGATAAATCCTATGGAAACAAAAGGTTGTATAGGAAGTGCTGCCCAAACAGCAGATGAGCAATGGGGTTTTATGCAATATCACCACAATATTAATATGAAAAGGAGAGATTAAAAGAATCATCATTAACTTGTAATCCAAATAATTTTAAGAAACTGAAATCAGCATAATTTAAATGTGAGTCATTTCACTGATGGTCATGGATTTTGCTGCTTTATTTTCTTGTTTGTCATTTATTCTCCCTCCTCTTGCCTCTCTGTGAAAAGCACAATACCAATAAAGGGAAAAGGCCAAGGAAGAGCAGTTTCCCTCTCTGCTCCTGCTTTAGACGGCTAACAGCCTCAGAGTGGTTAGGTCCCACCCTGCCTTCTCTCTAGAGCCAGCAAAAGTGCCTGCAGAGCATTTTGCGAGTTGTTGCTCAGTTCCCTGCTCTAACTTGTCCTCTGTAGGCACGCTCTCCAGTGGCTACACAGGGAGTCTGGAGAGCATGGCCTCCTAATCACTTATGTTTGGTACTTAACATCAAATAAGAACAACCAGCAAATATAGAGGGAAAGAGGGAATACAACTATTCCCAAGGACCCCAAAAGCAGGTACGTGCAAAGTAGAGCAATTTTAAAGTACAGTGAAGTATTACATCTAGCATGAGTAAGAAAAATAATATGTAGAATGAGAAGTGATTTTCAAGCTGAATCTATTTCTTGAAATATTCTCTCATATGCTGCTCTTATTCCACAGTAATGCTTCTTTTAGGGCAATATTTTACACCAATGTTAACATCTCCATGTTAACAGGGAGGCCTTCCAAGCACATAATTTCTCCTATACTCAGTTTAGGAGCTCTTCCATTTTTCTATGCATTTATGCTGCACCACTGACTTGAGATACTTGACCCAGGATAATGATAATGCTTCGCTTTTCTTCATTCCAGCCTTTACTCAATCTCCTTTATAAACATCGCTAGGGAGTAACAGGCCTTGGGAGGCAGAAAGCCCAGCCAAAGCCTGCCACCAAGTACCTGGCACAGGTAGGACTAGAAGACAGACACACTCGATCCTCTCATTTGAGAAGCAGCTCATGTCGACATAGCTCTAACTTTGGAGATGATCTGCCCGCTAAGCTAACGCACATTTATGATTTGCGGGTTTCTAGTCTGACTTGGCTTCATTTTTTAAGTTTTCATTTTCTTTTTAGGGAACCAAATTGTTCACTGGGTTTGGCAGCTGACGGCTATTAACTGTCACACTCCAATAACCAAGGGATAGTTAGAATAGCATTAAATATTTGCACTGTGCAGCAAGGCTATACTTCATTTCAGTACACATGAATCCCATGCTCTTTTCACACTGGAAGAAAAACTACCTTATTGCTATTCAAATCTATCTGTCTGTCTCTTTTCCCATACTGTCATTACGCATGCAAGGCCTGTCAGTGCCAGTGACACGAAAACCCCTCTCGCTTTACGCCAACACCAGCGACACCTGAAAAAAACCCTCAAGACACAAAAGAATTACTGCTTTTAAAATTTTGTTTATGTGGCTTTCATTTTCTAATAAGGTCGCTTATTCCTTGTCTTCATGAAAGTGTTCCTTCTGCCCTCCGAGGGTGCACGTTTTCTCTCACAAGAACAGTTTATGGGTAATTCTATACAAAAAGTGGGTTTTGGTAACTGAGGTTTGTCCCTTTTGTATGTCCCTGGTTAAATTGTGAAGCTTTGTTTCGAGCAGTTTTTTCTCCTCATCATCTTAACTACCATTTTGAGTCTAATCTTTTAGGAAATATCCTACATAGGCACTCCTTGTGGTCTGTTTTTAAAAAGCAAAATTTATTTTGGCCTCTGCAGGAAGCATTTAAAGCACATAATGAATAATGTTTGACACAGGAGTCAGTTAGCAGTCATTTTAGATTAATAACACTGCTCAGAAAAAACCTTCCAGGGGATTAGACTAAGGGAAAAGATGCTTAGGCAATAACCTCTGAGCCAGTTGGTTGCTGAACTATTCACAATAGACGTAACTATCTCTGAAGGTCTTAAGTGTGAGAATTATCTCTGGGAAGAGAACAGTGAGTTAGCGAGATATAAAACAATAGGCTCATGCTCTAATGCGAGCAGTTAGCACTGCACATGTTCTCTTCTCATTTAATCTGCAAGACTTTCAGACATTAGCAGTTGGTGCCCAAATTAAGACTTCTTCTCTCCCTTTGATCTTATGTAAAAACTAATGAATTGTATAATCTCCAACACCTCTGAAATCCCGCTGGTTAAAGGGAAACTATCCCTACCTTTCCCATGCCTGTCTCAATTCACTAAATGGGAGCTATATTTAACAGCAGGCCAATCACATGATCGCTGAAAAGGAACAGCACAAGGATCTGTAATCCTAATGCTCTGGAGCTGTGATTGCTATAAATCCTTCGCAGAATGATTTCCTTTAAATCCCAAACATGTCATCACACTTTTAATTAACATTTCTTTATGAAAACTGTGGATAAGACCCTTTAAATTAAAGATTGTTCCTAGACTTGTCATCTTTAAACAGTGTGCATTTCTATTGTCATTTTCATGTAGCATATTTTACTTCACTTTATAAGGAAAGCTTTTTTTCTTTCCTTTCTCATCCTTTTGCCTTCCCTGCTTTAACCCTCAAACAAGTGGTAACAGCTTGCACTATTTTTAAAGGATAAACATATTGCTTTAAATTAGTTTATGTACAAAAGGGAAAATTAAAATAATGAAAAGACCAGCAATGAGTACAGGCAAACATGAGATGTGGCTGATGCTGTCCTACTGGAATTCTTACCACCTTCATCTCTTGAGTTTACCATCTAATTGAGCTTACCATCTTTAGAGAGAAAGAAATTGCAAGAGGAAAGCGATGTGCCCAAAGGAGCAAAGTGGATCACCTGCAGAAACAGAAACAACCTTTATTTCCTGATTCCCAGCTCTTGATTCTTCTCGGCTATTTAGCATGTGGCTGTCTGAATACCAGGCTTATTTCCTTGCCTGTTGGTCTCAGCAGCATTGCTACCCACTTACATGGTACTAAAACAAGCCTAAAATGCACGATGCTGGGCACAGGAGGTGCAGTCTTCTGTCCAGAAAAAGGGAAGAGTTTTATGTGAGTGAGGGTGATGTGCTTTGGCTGGCAAGTAGTGAGAAGTGGATTTACAGTATTTGTTTTCCTCAAAGTAACCCAGGTAAGAACTCTGGGTTTGAATGATGGCTCAAGCTCAGTGACAGACTCACTTCAGTTATCCCATCTGGGATTTGAGACAGTGGCACATGTCACTGGCAGACAACTCTTTCAGTGACGTTTTTCAGGAAGCCCAGTTTTCTAACATGCCTTTGTGTGGAATAAGCTGGTAGAGGACCAAAGAAAAGAGGAAGAATATTTGTGAGAGAGGATATAAAGGATGGCACCATTATCCGTTATATAGATTAAAACCCCCCTTCATCAGTGAGAAACAGGGAAGAAATATAGATCCTGAAAAGAATCCAGAATGAAATCATCAGGCAATTTGACAGCACAAATTGAAATTATTTAGCATGGTTTGGCAATACATTTCTAGCTATCTATGTATCATCCAGGAATAATCATTGACAGATATTGGAGAAATAATGAATGGCTAAATAGAACAAGTCAGGCTTCAATGCCCTTCCATGAATTGGGTAAGTCGTTTACTCCTCAGCTGCTCCCACTGGCTTAAAATTACGCTTTGTAGCTGACACTCAGAGCCAAATGTCAGGAGCCCAAGCTCACCAAGCTCAGAACAGAACCCCTGCCTTGACTCTCTTGCATCCTGAATTGAAAACAAGGACTAGCCTAGAGAAAGGAAGGATGAAAGATCCCCCTGCTATAGCTACCTTCCATTACATATCCTCCCTTCCTTTACACTAGTCATGCTGTCTTGTAGTTTGATTGGTATAATGTTTATATATTTATATTCTGTTTTAAATGGGCCTTAATTATCCGGCCAGGACACTGATAAAGTTTTTTCAAAAGGAATGGAAAGCGTCAAGGATGCAGAGGAAAGGGAACAGCAAATTTAACCACTTACAGCCAAATTTGTGCAATAAGCATGGTGTGGCATATGTGAGCATACATAAAAGCAGGGACTGCAACACATCCTTCATCAGTCCTTCATCTTTTCTTGATTGAAATATATCACATGGATACATCAAATTAAAGAACTAAAAATTAACCACGTGATGTAAAAATTAACATTCTTCTGATCAACACATAAAGCCTGAAGACCATGCACACTGTAGCCTCTTTCGGTTAATTTTCACTCCAACATACTCGCTCCTCTTCCTCTCTCCAATGCTAGAACATGAGATGCAAGTCCAAAGTTCTTTCGAGTAGCATTATGAAGAAACCAGACAAGTCTTACTTGCACAAAGCTGTTCATAAGTAGGCCCACAGATACACAAGGCCTGTACATGCAGCCTGTTTCAGGTAGAAACGGTGAGCTTGAGTCCTTGAAGAACAGACCGCACTTACGATGCACTTGCAGCAATGGAGTTCCATGGCCCCATGAAGATTTTCAGAAATGGCTGAAGCTCCTTGATGTACTTGCAGGGATCCCACCTGGTGATCTCTAAAATAAAAGAGCCTGGTGTCCAATGTATCAGACCAGATACTGAACCAAACAAAGGAATCAGGATCATAGCCTTGATTTCTCCCCATGCTTACTGCAATACACAAACTGTAATAACAACATCCAACCTCTGTACATCCCTTGTTCCATGCTATGCAATAAATTGCAAAGCCTGCGCTGAGTTAATGTTCTTTGATGAACCCTACCTATTAATTAATGAACCCTATCCACCAAACTGATATTCCTTCCCTTTCTTACTGCTGAGACAACCCTTGAACACCCACCTGGACAGAGAAAGTCCTGTATGAAACGTCGAGATCTAGCATGTAGATTAAGCACCCATTTCTTGTTCCCATTTCAGTAGGATAAGTGGAGGAAAACCAGACACATACCAATACAAAACCAGGAGTTACTGTATGACAATTTTTTATTTATCAGTATCAAATTACATAGCAAAGTAATGAATGCAGTGTCAGATCATCTCTTTGAATACTGTAAATACAAACAAAATCCACCATATTGCTTAATTATCCAAAGTAAATTAAAAGTTTAAAAATGTGCGTTTCAGAGATTCCATTTGGCATATCCTGTCAGTATATCCTGCATAAATATTTCTGTACCTCATTTTCACTATGTGTACCTTAATACAGCCTCTAGAAAGCTCACATGGAGAGATAGGATCTATCTGTATGTTTATGTTCATCACCAACTCATATGTCTGCCCTGAAATCACTGAAAGTACCTATCTGCTAGCTCACCTGACAGATGAATGTGACTGTACCTGGAGCGGCCAGACCCTGCTCTCACATGCCAGACCCAAAGCTACTAGCAGCAGCGCAAGACAACTGAATGACATCAGCTCTGGATCAGGTCCTTAAACTACTGACAAAATTACTACTCACTTTCATGGCTGCTGGGCTGGATCTGATGGCCAGATCATGTGCACTTGAATATGTAGGGAAGTTCTTGAGACATTTACACTGCTCTTTACACTAGTGTGACTCCACTATATAGAAATAACAATTCTTTGTTTATAATGTTAAATGACAAATAAAGTCAGGTCTGTTGATGTCATGTAAGATGAGCAGGATTTGGCCACAGCTGGATACAAACTAGGTAACTCAACCAAAGTATTTTATGGCGTTAATCAGCAGTGTCATTTACAAGGGACTTCCTTATGAACAATTTTTCCTGACGGATGAGAGAATAAGCTTCACTTAGCACTGTTTCCAAAAGTTAAGACTACTGAGACACTGTAGTGGTATGAAAAGGAAAACACTGTAGAAATACATATTTTGGTTAGAATACAATGAAGAGAAGTACAGAAGCGTTGATGCAGGTAATTGGAAAGGTGAGGAAAGGGAAGGAGGAAAAATTTAGGCAGCAATCCCACAGCAATGTGGGAGTTACTCTTGATCCCTCCAATTCACCAGTATCAATGGAAGTCAGGCTTCTCTGGGAAGGTGCAACCTGAACGCTTGATAATTACGCTGGCTGCATAATGTCCAGCCCGGATGCACTCGGTCACTGGCCGATCATAGACGAGCTGTGAGAGGAAGCCTATGGAACAAAATAAGAGAGGAAGAGAAGAAAGAAGATGGTCAGATTAGGGGATTTTTGAGTGTATCAGTTTGTCACAGGGCAAAGCACTGCAATACTGGTGTAACTGTATGTACATAGTCTAGTTTAAGTGTGTGCCTGCTTGAGTGGCCTGCTACTGTTATTTCTATCTATTTGGTAGCTTCAAGTAAATTAGAGATCAGCAAGACTGATCTTTATTAGTGCCTTCAAAATGATTTTACCAGAGTTCTTGCTCTCTTCTTTTCCAGCAAAAACTCTTGGTTCCTCAAATATCATTTTAAAAACAAAGAAGCAGTTTTTCCTGCTAAAGAGAACTCATTCTGTTCATACTGGCTACAGCTACAGCCCCACACAAGTGTCACTCTGCAAGCTTTTCCCAGAGAAAGGCACATAACAAATAAACATCATCTATATTCACAGTTACAGGTGTTCGTAATGAGAAAAAGGTGAGAAATTTTTACCTGAGGAGGAAAGTGAGATTGCATCTGCTGCCCTTGATTATGGGAAAGTTAACCTAAGACTTCAGAAACAGTGGGTACCTCTTAGCAAGGTCAGATAGCTATGTAAACAGAAACCATAGGGTGAACCAAGCACCACTCAGATCGGGGCACTTGGTTACCTGCTTGAGCTAACAAAGCCCTAGAATGCATGGCTTAGAAAACCAGAAATCACTGGGAGCTGAGTGTTCTGAAAACCAGAGCACCTCTTTAAAGGAATATATGCAGAGTCCTAAAAAGGTCCATGGAAAAGTTAAGTACAAGTGTCACCAGGGATCTTAGGGATTGAGTCCCTCATTTCTGAAACATTTTGTCTTGGCTGAAACTATTGAGACTGAAAGCACAACGGAACTTATGGAAGAGGTGAAATACATATTTTAAATTTGGAAGAGGTTTTCAAGATGTGAAGAGTAAACTTAGTGTCTTATAATTTAAAGCTCCACTCTGTCATTCTAGAGGTAATATTTTATTCACTTTTATTCCACTTTTAATATCTTTCAGATGTATCTCTCTTCCTCATCCAATCACAGAAGGAAAGTGGGACTTGCCCAGGAAATTCAGAATTCTAGCAAGCTGGAACATGTTCTTTTTAAAGCTTTCATCCACCATTTCAAGTTCATGTGTCATGATCTGATAGGCCTTGGGCCTTGACAGTACAAACCTAATATTGAAACCATGTCTCTTGTAGTACTATGTATGTAGCTCATAGGTACCAATTTCTGACATATTACAAATTTTGATTCAAAGACGATATGTTTTGCTAGCTTGCTTTCAAATACACTTTCTCTGTTCAGCTTGGTTACTACTCGAACAAAGATTCTACATTATACTGTGATGTCCCCATTTAACCTGTGCTCCTTTTCTAAATATTTCCTTTTGTGGCACATTAGAGCATATTTTTAGGAGATGATAAAAATATTTTATCCTATGCAATAATGTCTGCTCCTTGAAGATTAAAAATCATGTCAAAGATGAAAAATAAGGTTAGATTAACAAAGGATAATGCTGGTGAGAAAAGACCCCATTTTCATGAATTGCCAAGATCTATCTTGGCTTCTCGGTCATGACTGATAGTGAAAAGAAGTTTAGTTGACGTATAGTTTTCTCTAAACTGCACTGAATGGGAGAAAAGTTTGAAACTACTAAATCTATAAACCAAATACTTTTCATTGGAATAGGGAGGCCACAGAAAGCAGGCCTTTTAGATGACAAGTAGGAGAAAACTCGTCTGTTTCTGACATCAATACTTTTCTAGAGAACTACATATTAGCTGAAATTTCACAGATATTGATTGACAGGAGCTGGGAAAAAATGACTGCTTCACCACCAAAAGTTAAGTCTGTAAGCACAACTGAAGAAGGCAGGAGTTTTCAGTATACAAAGATGAGAATCTGAAACAGGAAGAAATTGTGCTGTGAGTGCTATCACTGATGGCAGTCAGGGATGACAGACAACACAACTGTGTCAGGATGGTCCAGCTGTAATAGTTGGGTAACAGTTGAGAAATCCAAACAGCATGCCTGGCAGAAATCAGACCATTTCTGAATAACAAGATGAAAATGGTCTGCTCTCCATTTAATTAACATGCATTCTTAGGAGAAACTTTCTTGGATATGTGGAGAATGTCAATCATCAGATTTAAACTGCCTGGGAGGCAGGAGCTTGCCAGTGTGCTTCTGGGCGGTTAAAACTTGAGAGCAAGTTGTAACTGTATGTAAAATGAGGCTGTTAAGACAGTCCATTTCTAACTCAGTAAGTATCAAAGATGCACTGGGCAGGCCTCCAAAGGCAAAGATGAGGCTAGGTTTTGTGCAGAGCACGAATTCAGAGAGGGGTTTATACAAGAAAGAACAACTGTCCTCTATGTTTATGATCAAGGCATCAAACATCTATGAAGATGAGAAAATCCAGGGAGCAAAAAACCATAAGACATGAATTATTTTTCAATACCAGCTAGACTGAGACTGTCACCACCTCACAGGCTCACTGAGGTTTCAAGATAGTATGCATCTTTTGTCTTCAGAGAAGCTACTTCTTATTTATTTTGATCTAAGTGAAAGCAGAATCAGGTGAAAAAAACACCCTGTTCTAATTGGGGATAGAAATGAGAGATGTCTGTGATTTCAGAGTGGTGGAGAAATGACATTAAGTACAGCTGTCATATATGAGATATGTAGAAACTGCTGTGGGGAGTTTGCCCTCAAACCATTCTCGTCTGTTGAGTTTCTCTTAAAAGGCATGTGTTTCATAGATGAAATAGAAATAGCAGTATCTGACACAATATCGCATTGAATGACAATACAAACACACATATCACAAACACAGAACTACATTACATACTAAGACTAGGCAGCTGGCAAAGCAGACCCCGAGGGAACACCAGAAAGCACTGTTGTTTGAGCAGGGAAGCAAAGAGCTCTATCAGGTTGGCTGCCTTAGCTGCAGAATGTTCTTTTTAGTTAACGCTGTAAAAAGCAACATGGTCAGAATATAATTCAGAGTTTGCCTCCTCCAGAGTATAAGGTACTGTGATGCAAACCCCATGAGTCATACTCTCAAGGCATGGATTCAGATCTTCGAGTTCCAGATGAAGAAGTTAGTGTTCCATCTGTTTTTCACCATCCTTCTTTGCTGCTTGTATAACCTGATACTCTGTCAAAATGAGCCATATTAGTTTAAACAGTAAGCTGTTGAATAGTAGATCTTTCCTAACCCAGCTGATTTAAACTGAAGTGGGTTAGTGAGTACTCAAACAGCTCTACCAGCGAGCAGGGTGGTGGAGGGAAGATGACAAGCATGTGAAGGCTGTAATCTCTTTAAGGTGCCATGACTGGAAATGCTAAAAGATAAGTGAACATGGCTTCAGACTTCACACTCCTCCTACAACTTCACAGACAGAAAGGGCAGGATTGAACTCTGATCCTGTATCAAGGGCCTGGAATCACAGAACTAGATCATCCCAGCACATACTTAAGTAGCTCAGCAACTGTTTTAACTTCTGCCACGGCCTGAACTAGTTCCTGGCTATCATTGGAACGCAGTGCAGAAAGGAGTAGTATATTTTAGCTACACAAGACAAGCTCACTTCAATTATTTTACCAAAACAACTTCAGGCGATATTGTCTACCATCCTCTAATTGCAGCTATTCTGCACTTAGTGTATTTCTACACTGCTGAAGCTGTGAACAGTGTTACATTCACTGTGTACTGTTTGTTCTCTTCACACTAGAACACAAAGACAAGAACCAAACTCAAGGCTTTCCCACTTGTCTGCCTCCTATCCTGACATCCAAAGTGATTACTGTTTATGGAGTAAGAGAAACAGCAGTTGCAGGATATCTAGCATCCTGTAATGGTAGATGGCTGTAATTAGCCATCTCAGTAAGCTTTCAGAGTAGGCTGAGATGCCTTTTGTGCCCCTCAGGCATGGACAGCCAAGTAACCACCTTGTACCTAGTCACGATAAAAACTTATTTGGAACCGTGTTCCATTCATCCCACTTGTCTTCCTAGAAAGCAAAGACAGCTTTGCTTCAAAAGCTGCTTTAAACCTTAGAGTGGTACAAAATGTATTTGCATTCACAGATGACAGAACTGATTATAACACACCAATAGCTATTTTTGGCCCATAATTATTTCTTTTCTGCTCAGTAGAAAAAAGCATCTCTGAAACCACTTTGCTCTGAAAAGTGTGCCTGAAATAATTGAGAGTTAATCTTTATTATCTCCAGCTTCCTTACTACATGTGCTCAACAACGTTTATAATAGTCAGGTCTGCAAACAGAATGAGGGACTGGAAAGTCAAGTTGCTTTCTTCTTTTCTGTGCCCACATCCAAATGAAAAGTTCTGTGAGCCAAGTGCCAGAAGTGGTGCTTGAGCCTCAAAATTGAGACCCAAACCAAGGCCCTCACTGAAACCAGCACAAATCTCTTTGGGGATATCAATTTAAGTCTGAAAAGACATAGCAAGTCAGTCCACTGACTGACACAAAAGGTGGTGTGGTTACTTTGTTACTTCTAAGAGCTCAGTAGCACTTAAGAATTATTAAAGGAGAAACAAGTTAATTTTCTTGCATCTGCAAAATAGACATTTCAGAGGAAATTCCACTGAAAACAGTGATTTCTCTGAAAGTTTTGTTTTCCGAATATCAGTGGTAATCCTGAATGATTGCCTAGTGCTAGTGCAGCTAGGGTAGTAATGTGGGAGTCCAATAGCGGAGATTTTAAAACAGTTCTGGTTTGCTTCAGTAATGATTTAACAACACTTAAAAACAGCTCATACTGAAGCCAAATGTTTCATTTCAAATTGTACACTTGACAATTAATTTTAATGACTGTTAATTACTAATGCTGGCTGGAAATCCATTTATAGCCTCCGACACCCAGCACCCCCACTACTCGTCTTTCTGCAGTTTCTCTCACACATCCAACCTTTTATAAAATGCCCACAGCGAAATGAATGTATTTTTTGAAACGCAAGAGTGAAAAGCAGGAAAAAAGCAATTATCAAATGCATTAATTATAAACAATTACAAGCTGACCCTGACTCAGAGCCCCTCAAAACCATTTTTGCTATGTGATGTTCCCAGACAATCCTCCTCTTCCAGCTGAACCCTGAAGCACCTAATATAATCCACACTAGCCAGGCCACGCACCAGCAAAATGGCCCCAGCCACAGAAAGGATCATGAACAGCTGAGCTGTTGCCTCTTTTTTTTGTATTTAAAGTTTCTACAGCTTAATTTGTAAACTGCTTTTTTTAAAATGGTGTTATTCCACCATGGGGGACAGTTGCAAGCACCTTTTCACACTCTTGTTCGTATGCAGCATTTATCACAGTTGCTCAAACGCTCATCTATTTTTATGTGATCCCACTAGCTTTCCAGGCCAGCAGTGTGGGAAGATGCAGTTTTCAAGAAACATTACCCTAGCAATTTAAAGCATTGTAGCTCATATGACTGAGGCTTTTTTGGATGTCTTTTAGCACTGCTGGAGTGGGTTAATGTGGTAGCACGAGTCTGGTCAGTTGTAATCAGGTGGTTAGCAGCGCTGGTGCCAAGAGCCAACCAGACAGAATAGACTTTGTAAAAGATGTTGGCATCAGATGATTCTGCAATACAGTCACTGAACGGCCGTACGTCAACATACTGAGGTTTCTCCTTTTTTAATTTTGTGGCAGATGGTGGATATTACAGCCAAGAGCTGTGGCAAGCCAGAGGCCCTGCCCACTGCTATCAAACCGAATGTTGGCTATTCTAAATGGAAACGTTTTTGATGAAGGGTGGGATTTGGCTCCTGTTTTCATGTATTTTGGCACTGTCGTATGACACATTAGGCTTACAGTATATAAGACAAATTAAATGTAAGCATCTTCAAATGCAACGTACTTCTTTCAACCTTCACACACCTTAGTACTTCCTCTCTCAAAATTTAGTATAAGAATTATTCCATGCATGTACTCAGATGTTATTAACTACAAATGTATATGTGTACAAACAAGCGTCTTTCCCCCTCTTTTAAAATGAAATGGCTCTGTGCTTCTACAGAACTCTAGCGCCAGGCTAATTACAAGTGAGCGAAAAAGGTTACCAACCCTTTCAGAAAAACAGTCACTTAAGATGTATATCTAACAAGTGGCAACCTTGAAATCTCACTCTCACTGAAAAGAGCATTAGAAAACCCTTCCTGACTATATCACTGGAGGAAAGTTTTAATAAAAACTAATTAAACTACAAAAATCTCAAGTGGTTAACTGATTTTAGGGGCTAAATTTCTGGCAATTCTAATTATCCTCTTGTGGCTTCACTTAGTGTTTCACAACCATGACAGATGACAATGAAAAACTGCAGTTAAATTCATCCTCCTTGACACCATGCTAAGCACTAGCTGCTCCCTCTCCAAGTAAAATCAATACCATGTTTGAGTAAACACGTTTACAGCTTTATTAGGATGTCTCGCTTGTTCTGTAACAGCTACTTGAAGCTGTGGTAACAAATCGACTCAACTCAGTTAAACCTAGAGAGCTGAGTAAGAGGCTCATCGATAAGGTCGTTATAAAAATAAACTGCAGGAGATCAGAAAGCTGGAACAAACAGCCTGGTAAATGTCAATATTTTTACTTCCAAAGAATGACAAAACCATGAGCTCACGAATAAAATGTTTCGTAAGTCTCTATTTATTTATAAAATGGTCACATGCTAAAGGCATTTCACTATGTTCAACCCTCTTACACAAGCTTCTTATTTTCTGATCACCAGCATGAATACTAACCCAAGCATGTTTTCAAGAAAAGCAGTTAGCATTGGTACTGCAGTCCCTATTGCTCTTGGCTTTCTGTATTTAACGACACATTTTGAATGCACTGAATTTTTGCAAGGATCACTCAGATGGGTGTATGCCTTCCTCAGTCTGAGGTTATACAGTCATCTATGGACACAGGCAAATAATACAGCGTTGCACTTACTAGACAACCGTGATTAAGTGAAAGGAATGTTTTCAGTTTAGCAGCCTTTTCCTGGAATGGAGAGGAGGTGTTGAATACACAAAGCAAGCAAGAGTTCAGACTCTAATGCTTTAAGCGATTACATATGGAAAATGTTAATGAAAGATTCCTGCAAAAATGTGACAATAAAAAAATAAATAAAACTCCACTACATCCCTTTTATTCCATTAGGAATCAGTTACTCAAATCTGAATAATTCTGTTACATTGCATATGTTTTCCACTGTTTGGACCTATTGGGCCAGCTCACTGCAGCTCGTAGAATAAGGTATCATCATACTTCCCAGGACCTGTATAGATGCTTGGGCCCATCAGAGACTCTTTCTAAGGAAAATTAGCAGTCTTGTTTCTTTGGTGTCACCGTGCATTGTAGGAATGTGGTTGTAACTCTATAGTGCTTTGGTCCTGAAGGCAGTGCAATGGATGGAGAAAACTTAGATCCTGATTTGAAGCCTACTGTGACTGATGGGATCTTTCCTATCATTGGACTACTCCTTGACAAAGTACTGTCTACCATGAGGGGAAACAGCTTAAGGATAGGCTTAAGTGTTTTCTACTGTGACACTCTCCACATTAATCATCCTCTATTTATAACCTGATGCATATCACCGCTGTAAAAAGTCCCCAATGCTTCTAGCTGTCCAAGAAAAGAATAATTTCAGTCTACAAATGTATTCCAAGAAAGAAGTATGTAAAAAACTGATAATGAAGTTAAGTTCAGAGGGTTTGCTCCTACTTTTCATTTTTAAGTCCACATGATGACCTTTGGGAAATTACCTTTTGGATCAGAACCTTGGGGCTTTGGGCTTGTCTCCAACAGGCCAGGATCAGGGAAAAACATTTGATTAAGAAAAAAATCCCCACCCTCCAAACTTACAAGGAGTATTGAAGGCACTGTATATGCCAAACCAAATACAGATATTTTCATTGGAAGCATCTTCTCCAGCTATCTGAGAAACTACTTTCCAGGCTGGTATTTCTCTTTGTTTTTCCTAAAAACATTTTCTAGAAAGTTTCCTAGAAGTGTTCTTCAAAAGACTGAATTCTACTTAGCCATTTTGAGGCAGCAGAATGACATTAGCTTTCTTTTATTAGTACTCGAGAAAGCCTTTTGAGCCTCAAAACAGATCTGTTTTATTGACAGTAAATGGTGCAGATTACCTACTGCTTGGAATAAGAGGAAGAGAGTTTCACTAATTTAATGCAGAAATAATGAAGTTATAAGCTTAACAAAATGGAATACATGTACTACCCTCTATTCAATTCTTAACATATATTTAAGTACAAAAAGGCAACATTTTGTGAACATAACTTCACAGTTGAGATTCACATACACAAAAGTTAGTAAATTTGAAGTTGTATTTGCAGAACGACCATCTCGCAGTAAGGTTTTATTTGCAGGTATACTTCCACACAGTCAAACCAGCAGTATGCAGAGAATCAAAAAGAACACCCAGTGCAGTGGGAACACAGTAGCTGGACAGCCTATAAACTTTTTGAATTTTGTGGGCTGAAACAGCCTACCCTACCATTATATACATAATGCTCCTATTTTAATAGCGTGTCATTTAATTCCTTCTGCTTTTTAAAATATCTGTTACTATCTTGGATTGATACTAATCATTCACTGATCATCAACAACAGTAATGTCCCTTTAAGCAGAGTCAGAGATGAGTGCTAAACCAACCTACAAGTACTGCTACTACCACTGCTTTCAACTGGGACCATGTTTTTTCTTTTATTTTTCTCTTATCACAACCTTGCCATCTTCCCACTTCAAGTATAAGCCCATTTCAATGTGTGTGGGACATTACCACCCTATTATACAACAGAGGCAGCTACAGGTGAGTGAGGAGCCTGTTAGCTAACACCACAGTGTGAGAAGTACCTTTATGGTCACTGTGTCAATCTCCAAAGCATCACACCAAGTCATATTAGATGTAAAAAAGCTAACATATTTCAGTGTATTTTTATACTTCATTGTGTGTTGTTGTATCTGCTGCGAATACAGCATCAGCTTAATCTGACACATCATTTTTTAGGGGACTATATCCTGCCCTGATTCCCAGGGGAATATTCTTGATGATCCAATCTGACTAGTGCCTCTGTTTCTACTCAGAATACATTAAAGTAACACAAAAATATTACCAACAATCTGCGAGCAAGGTAATAATAACTCATTAAAGTAATTTCTAACCTTCCACATGAACATTTTCTTTATCATTACATGATTTTCTAACACATGAAACATTAACATAAAATGTAATGTTATGTTATGAGGATAGGGATAGTACGCATGACAAAGTATTTTAAATGGTGATGATTTGCTTTGAGGCGTTAAGTCAATTTGTAATTGTCCCATAGCTATTACAGCAAAACCTGGAACTTCATAATTGGTTGTGAAAATCTATTTTTAACACAGGTTTGTTTTTCAAAATGTACGCAACCCATTTGACGTTCATTTCTCATAAAGCCTGTCCAGAATGTCACTGGATTTATGGTGAGGTAAATTAGGCCTTTCAAAACTCAATTTTGCAACATATTAATCCTTTTGCTGTGTCCTGGGGCTCCCGTAACGCTGATGGTGTCACTGCCAGGAAAAGAGACACATTGGCTAGAAGGAGCCAGCCCTGCTTCAGTCTACTTAGAAACTTCTGAGGGTTTTTAATTCCAAGTACTGATCCTTCTATGATCTCACTTCTACATGTTAGTTGAAAAATGACAGTAAGTATACTAATATTTTGCCTTACAATAATTCCACTATGTGTTCTTCTGGGTTGCCTTTAAACTGTATAGGTAAAAATGTGAATCACCATATGTAAGTTACTACATTTTGATAAAAAATGCCTATGTAATAAAATTCACATGAACAGTTAGAAACCAAGAGAAAAGCAGCAATCAAAACAAAACAATTAAACCAGATGGAATCACAATTAAATTATACTCGGACAACACCTGCTATCAGTTTTAAGTATAATGCCAGCAAAACAGAATATATTATTTCATAAGAAATAATTTTGAATGGAAACTAGCAAAAAGTGAAGTAGGGAATTAAAAAGAAAACAGGAATATTCCATCTTTATCCCGAGTGGTATCTATTTTTATGGTTTTGTTTAAGTAGCTGCAACTCAAACTGCAGCAATATTCTAAATTGTGTCAGTACTAATGTTGAAATTACTAGCAACTGGCTACACTATTGATCAGGATAATGGTGTGCCTGTAGCTGAGACTGAGAAAAATCAACTAGGAACATACAATCTGGTAATTTTTCAGTCTGTAGAAGGTCAGTTACAGAGATAACGTGGCCACCTAATAGCCTAGGTTTAGATGGGATATTTATCTGAGAGAGTTACGAATGCCATCAGAACACACAGACGGTAAGTCATGAATATGTTGACAAGTTATCCCCTAGCAAGCAAAGATTGATGCCCTATCTGAAGCTCAGCTATTATACTCATGTATGCTGTTTATAAAACAGGAGTATTAAAGACGGGCAAAAAGGGCTGTCAGTCAAATGCTGATGACATTAACAAGGAATTTTTATTTCAAAGCTTCATATCTCATCAGCCATGATCTCAGTAACAACAGGATTGCTCAGAGGCAATTAGCCACCCATGTTGAATAAATGAGGACTGAGAGAGTGCCGATTTCTGTTATAACATTTATTTTTACTTTAAAGAAAAGATGAACAATTCAAAGTAGTATCCTCTTGTCTCTTTTTTAACAAAAATCAGCCACATAAAGTAACCTGGACATACATATTTAATTGATATCACCAAACAAATACCCCTCACTCCCAACTGGCAAAAAAAATGCATCTCAGAGCTCTGGTGTTACCAGAAGGCAGCATTTCACAGCAGTGATATTTTATCCACTGCATTTCTCTCTATCAAATGTGATTAAACAATGATGACAACTTCCCAAGGTATCTTAAACAAGTATAAAAACCTTATATAAATTAAAGACCACTGTAAGTGGATTAAGTAGCTTCTGATATCATACTCCTGCTGTTCAGTAAAGAACTGTTCCTAGCTCCTTAAACTCCTGTTTGAACAAAATTAAAATGTTTTAGGGTGGAGAGTACAAGAGGAAGGGGAGCTTTTATAATAGAGATTCATACAGAGACAAAAATAAAGTAAGAGGAATATTTAATTTCTCTGCAATGTTTTTAGTGAAAACAGATTCTTCTTTGGGCTACAGAACTGATGGATAGGGGCAAAGCAGTTGACGTCATCTACCTGGACTTGTGCAAAGTGTTTGACACTGTCCCAAATGACATCCTTGTCTCTAAATTGGAGAGACATCAATTTGATAGATGGACCACTCGGTGGATAAAGAACTGGCTGGAT
>JANHGB010062946.1:40761-75484 GCA_026283785.1 Coracopsis vasa
AAGAAATCCCACTGCCCTTCCCCCACCAACCCCTCCCAAAGCAGAGCACAAATCCAGCTGCTCTGCAACCTTATCTTGACGCAGGAACAGCCCGGGACAGAGATACAAGGGCTCCCTGGAGGCACGGTTTATTAAAGTCATCTTTATTTAGTCAGTTCTCTTCAAAACCGCCACACTGAAGTGCTGTTCCTGGACTGGTTTTCACCGTTACAGCAGCAAACCGTACCCAGGCAGGGTCCCCCAGCCTGGCGATGCAATGTGCCACAAAGACACAGAGTTTTCCCAGGCTAAAAAGCAACCCAAGGCCGGGGGGGATACACCCAGGACAAGGCCCTCTGGGAGACCCACAGCTGAGAGTCACAAGGAGCTCCAGAACACAGCCTGGTCTAACCCCAGGGAGGGAGACTGACACATTAATGAAGTCCACAGGACGTTCCCTGTTTATACAGCAGCTCCGCCTGGGACCCCACAGCTGCTATCGCAGGGGACTGCACACCAGCAGCCAAATATACCTAATCCCACGTTTTAAGTATCAGAGCTATAACACAACCACACAAAGAAGCACCGGTTTGCATGGATCCCGGGGAACCTCCCCGCAACCAACGCCTCTCTATTTATCCAACATGCAATCTTTACACATTCAGCTATTTTCATCCCACCCTGCTATTAATGGATGCAAAAGGCAGTTGGGTAAAGCGTTGGGCAGAAATCTCATTTAGAGATCAAGACAAGCTTAATTGGTTTCTAGCCAGACCTGCACAAAGATGGGTTACTCCACAAATACAGTTGTTAATCTGCCCATTATACTTCTTAAGCTCCCATCAACAAAGAAAATGAAAATAAAGAAAAGATGCACAAAGGAATGCAGTATTCTGAGCATGTTACTTCTACCAAGTAACACATCAGAAGCAATGAATTCTGCAAGAACAAGGGCTTTGCTTTTCTTTGAAGGACAAGGATAACCAAGTGGTAAATAAAGTAACAACAAAAAGACCTAACATAGATCAAATCTGCATTTTTCACAGGCAATCCCCATACATTTCAGGTCCCTCAAGAGCATTTCCAGAACCTATTGTTTCTGTGGGCAGGCAGCAGAGGAAAAGCTTATGCAGCCGAGGAGACGTCATGTCACAAGCAACAGAGTAAAGATGCAGAATCTCGTGATTAAAGAGCACAGGACTGAAACCCCAGAGAGCTGAATTCACTTCCTAACTTAGCTGTAATAAATAAATAAATAAATAAAAGTCGTGAATTTCCTGTGTGATCACATCCTAGATGATTTATGCACAAACCCGGTGTTGAAAAGCGAGGGAGGGGGAGGAAGCAGGAGGAGGAAGGGGAAGACTCAATCCTATGGGCTTTTAATAGGCTTGGGGTTAGATCAGCACTGGCAAGCAGTTAATATCCACCTGCACTGGGTGCTGCATGAGCTGGAGCTTGTGCTGGGAAATCACTGAGCATCCCACGAGCTCAGGTAAGAGACCATCCTGCTCCTCTGCCCAGATGTGTGGCACAGGCTCAGCAACACCACATCCCCAACAGCAGTATCCCACAAGCTTTCAGAATATGGAACTCCAAGCAGAAACAAAACCATGCACAAAATGGAAAGGTTAGTGATAGTTTCCCCTCTTGGAGTTACACAAGAACTTAGAAACAAGAACATAAAGCTGTCCTCCAAACGCAGCATATTATAAATCTGACAGCAACGCAATTACAGCGCTGCAGAGCCAGGCAGAGAGGCGATGAAAGGGTTGTTTGGTTACAACCTTCTCTCCCTTGTGCAACAGCCTGGGACTCCCAGCTCTGGCATAGGAGGTCTGTTTATTTTCCCAAACCTGAGCCAATTCGGCTCAGCAGGAAGCGCTGCACCCAAGGGAGAGCAGAGCTGTGGATACTCCAGTAGGACAGAGCAAGGCCAGAACCAGAAAGGATGGCAGCAGTCATGTTTTGGACCTTTATAGGAATATCCCTCAAGCTCCAGCGCATCTTTGCAAAAGCCTTTTGCAGCAGGAGGGTTCGCTATATGGCAGAGAGCCAGAGATGTGTTTTTCCAAGACCTTCCTCAACCACAACTAGTGCTCACAAATCCAAGGCTTGCTAGGCTTGGATATATAGGGCTGGTGCTGTCCCAGAAAGCTGCAGCTGGAACCCCAGAGTGAGCAGATTCAAACTCTCACTTTCAGCAGCAAAAGAAGTTGTAATTAGCAGCAGCAAACGTAGCCCAGGGGCTGGGTAAGGACATCCCAGTGACATTATCTGATAAGGTGACTGTTAGATGTGTTTTGTTTGGCTTCCCCCCCACCCCATGCATCTCCGGACACACGGTAACAGCCCATTGCCATAGCTGGAGCTCAGCTTTTGGCATCCCCAGGGATGGGTCCCTCCTTAATTCCTCCAACACCTCATAGCATACTGGCGATGCCAGACTTCAAAGACACAGTCTCGCCCTAACTCCCATCAAAATGAAAGACATAGTCCAAAACATGAGGCTAAGGGAAAAAAATACGGACATGAGGTAACCAAGCTACAGCTGTGAGACACATCACCACACATCCCTTACCCGCTGTCTCACACATCTCTCACCCAGTTCAGCCTCATCCCCAGTGCAAAGTCAACAGAGCTTCCTCTGATGCAACGATGAGCCATACTTTGGAAATCTACCCGCTGAGTATTTTGAGGTTAAAGTTCCTCTTTACTCTCTTTCTCATGCTGAAAGCTGTCGCGCTATAGGGTGGCTACAGGAATGCCAGCTAAAGGAATGGCACAATTTCATGACTACGTAACCCAAATCACACACCCCTATAAATCACTGTGGTTTGAACATAACTGTGACCACTGCTGCACCACTTGAGATGGCAAATTTTGTTGAACCTGGTGAGTGGAAGAGCAGCAGCCGCTTTTAATACAACAGTAAATGGGAGAAAACGATGAGCATAAAGACTCATTTCCAGCTCCATACCCAAAAGCAAACTGACTGTAGGGATGACAATATTTATCACGCTTCAAAAATTTTCCTTGACATCTTTTTGCTCCGTGTGATAGGTAGAGATTTCTCATGGCTCCAGAGCCACCAGCTATTTCACATGCAGTTTGCCAGGTGGCACTCTCCACAGAAGATAAAAGGAGCTGGAGTTTATAAATGGATCCGAGTTGTCCCCAGAAAGCCTCCAGCCTCTTTGCAGAATACCTCCAAAATGCTGCAGTAGGGAGGCGGCACATGGGCTGAGGTCTCAAAAACAACCTCTCTTACCCAGAGAGCTATGGTAAGCGAATGGCTTATGTAAAATATCTGTCAGAATACCTGTTTGAAGCACCCACTCTTGTAAACAAGGTTGCTTTGGAGGCACCAGGGATTAGTACAGTTCAAACAGTCCTTGGCGTGACTTACAGATCTGCAAGTTCAGCTCTTCCCTTGGCTGACGCTTGCCTGGCACCACCAGGCTCCCAACAGCCTTAACCCTGCTGACTCCCACACATGAAGGCTGAGAAACTGGGATGGGGATGGGAGAAGCCCCATACTTGGAGGAGAAAATTCAAGGCAGCAGCACCATGGGGTTTCTTCTCCCTTGTAGCTGGGGGAGGTCCAGCACCAGGCTGCCCAGGAGCAAGCTGGGCAAGTGTCCCTCGGCAGAGGCACAGCAGCTGAAAGTCATGCATGGGATATGCAAGGAGAACAGTGCCAAGCAAAACAGGGCAGCTGAAAATCATCATGCATCCGAAAAGCTTAACCTGATATTAAGGCAGAGAGCAGCCTCTCTTCCCTGCGCTGGGCATGCAGCCGCAGCCCAGACACTCCTAGTGCCTTGGGGGCGGAGGGAAGAAAACCACAGTAAATGAAGCGTCCTTTGCATGCAATTTCTGTGAAAGCCAGGCACGGTGAGGGTATCCACCTTCCCAGCTCTACCTCCCCCATCTTCAGGTTTGGCCCAGGCGAGAAGGTGCTGTGGTTTCCAGGAGCAGCAGCATGAAGCAATGGGAGTCCAAAGGGTGCCTGGCAGCCACAGGACAGAAAGCCTTACACAAACAGATTTACAGTTGTTTACATCCACACAAGCATCCCTGAAGAGAGCAGCTGCACTGGACTCAGCTGTCACAGACTGTCCAGGATGGCACATCTAAGCACCGCTCATTTAGAAGATGCTGAGGCCAAGCAAGGAAGAGACATCCAGGAAAAAAAACAAAACAAACCTCATGACCCAGGTGATGGACACGTGGCTCCACAGGAACACTCAGGAACAGTAGCAGGGCAGACCCACCACAGCCTAAGCTAAATGTCATGCAACACAACTGAGCCAGAGAACATCCCAGCTGTGCTGCCTTCATGGCCGGGCCATAGCAAGCAATTCATCTTGCTTGTCTGGGGTACGGTAAATGGTCTCCAGATTGTTCCCCCATCCTTCTCCTTCCTGCTGGAGCTGGGAGCAAGATCTGCTGCTAGCAGACATTGCCTGTAACAAGCACCAAGCTACCAAGACATCACCTGAGCAGCATAAAATGCCACAGTTCTTTCCACCACTCTGACCCATTGCACTTTCCCTCTCACAACCCAGACCTAAACAACTGCAGGTTCCACCCCAGAACAGTGCCCTTCTGCATCCCACTCTCACATTCCAGCTTTTTTTCAATTCTCAGGACAAGCCCTGTCCTCTCTCCACCCAAGCGGTGCAGAGTTGCTTCCCGGATGCAGAGCACAGCCCCAGCTCTGCAGCCTCAGGGTATGGGTTTGTTCCTGTCCAAAAATGGTGCATGCACTTTCCTGCTTGTTGACAGTCTACCCTCAAATGCTCAACCTTAACATCTCTGAGGATGCCCTGCTTGCTAGAAAGACCTCCATCAGGAGACCAAGCTGATCCTCATTCTTACAAAGCATCAAAGGAACCAACGCCCCACAGAGCCTTCCCAAAAAGCTGCCAAGTTCCCTAGCTCAGTTTTGCATACTGCTATAGAGTCCAGCTGCTGGCGTTTCATGCAGCACTCTCTCCCACCTGAATCAGCTTCCAAATGGCACAATTCTGACAGTTTTGAACTGCCTCACTCCTGTCACAGTGCCCTAAAGCAGGATATACCAGCAGCCTACCTCATTGCCACGGGGAGACTGGCATGAAAGCCCCATGTGAAAAACAAGCAGCAGGGAGCAACTAACACCTGGCGATCACGCTGCGTTTTCCTCTACTCTCCTGAGGATGGGCACAGGTTAGATGAATTAATTGAGTCCTTCTTCTCTCTTTATCTTCCCAGTGTTTGGCTGCTGCTGCATTGCTTTTAGCTTTCCACCCAGGGCCTGTGCAAGAAGGGATGAAGAGCCTCAGAGCAAAACTCCTGGCAACAGCCCAAATCCAGAGCTTGGGAAGTGGGTCACTGGGTTCAGCTTCTGAAAACTGTTCCTTCAGGAGTGGTGGTAAAAGCAGCAACAGTCACCTTCACCACCAGAGCCAGAGCTGGACACTCCTGCTGCTCCTCCACCACACCCTCCACACATATTTCATTCACCCTCTTGCAAAAACACTCACCCATCAGTGGAGCAGCCTGGAGAGGGCCAGCCCTGACTTCCAGGCGCTTAAGCTGCATGCATAGAGAAGACATGATTCAGGTAAGCAGCACGTAGCTGAAAGCGCATCTCTATGAAATGCTCACCCGGAGGAATGCAGAAGGCGAAACATGAAGCCACTTGTCTGGCAAGGCGAATAACTCTTCAATCATCTGCCAGGCTCAGCAAGCACCGGGGAACTCAGTTCTTTGGGTTGAGAAAGACAAGGACGCCTCCAAACAGCAACATACCATCTGTTACTAACCACACTGTGGACACGCTGCCGTATTTCCTCACTGCTAAGTCCGGAAGAGTTCAGCAAGAGAGCTCCAAAACGACATATGAGAAAAATACAATCAGAATCGAAGCAACTGGCACGTCCTCTGGTAAGAGACAAGGCAAGAACAACAACTCTGTTCAGGTGGTTTGACACATTAGTGCCAGTCAGCACTGCTGAGACAACCAGCTGGCATGTGCTGCGGTGGGTGAGAACATGCCCATCCACCGGCACGGCTGCTTCAGTGGGTCAAGACAATGTTTTGAACACAAATATTCTCAAGGCAACTCAGCCCATGAGTTTACTGAGTCATGATTTAGTGGGAGGTGTCCCTGCCCATGGCAGGGGGGTTGGAACTAGATGATCTTAAGGTCCTTTCCAACCCTAAGCATTCTATGATTCTATGACTCCACAATCTTGAAGAGCCCTATAAATGCATTAAGGAATTTTCTCCTTAATATAGTCACAATCTTACTCATAATTTAGTAATCTGACAAAGTGCTCAAACCACCTGTTTCTGCTGAAGGCATCATCAGATCTTTTTGACATGTTCAGCACTCCTGCTATAGCCACTACATAGCAACTATTCATGCAACAAACTCACACAATTCCTACATATGAAATACATAAGGGACTTAATAGACAAAGTCATGAATACAGTCCATCTTTGCCCTTATCAGATTTATTCTGGGAAGATGGAATTCCCATTGTACAAGCTTCATTTTTTAATTCGACAGCTTCTACTCTTTAGCCACCAACACTGCCCTCTGGAGATGACCAAGGCTGGATTTTCAGAGGAGCAGGAAATGGCAACTGGGAACCTAATTCCTATAGGAATATAACTCATAGGACCATAGCACAATTTAGGTTGGAAGGGACCTCTGGATGTCACTTGTTCCATCCCCTGGCTTAGAACAGAGCCATCTCATATCATGTTAAATCCCATCTAGATGGTTTTTTTATTTTAAAGATTCCTGGATTCCTATATAAATGCTGGATTTATGCAGACAACAACATAAGAATTATTATACTGGATTCTATTCTGTTTCAGTTTTTATCAATCGTATATTTGTTTAAATCTACTGGCTTCAGTCAAGGTATTCCAAAGTTATGCTCGTGTGTTTGGAAAACAGAACCAGACCTATTAAAAACCCCCGAAGATTACTGAATCATATTTTTCATAGTAGAGGAGTAAGGATAAGCAATTATTCTATGGACTCTGGGTTCTTTGCAAACCTATATTTGTATTTCTTGTGCTGTGTTTTTATAAACATACATGTATGTATATATATAATATATTCAAAGAATGTTGCACTTTAAGGATAATATTTTAACATCTCAATAATGTAGAAGTATACCAAATATTACTTAGCTCTGAAACCAAAGCTGGATGTCATTCTCTAGAAAATAATTCGTATTTACCTCATGAAAACAGGCTGTAATTCAAACAGTGTAATAACCTTTGGGCAAACTCTTTGGAGTCCAAGGTCTTTATCTGATTTGTAGAGGCATTTAGATTAAGATGGAAAAATAATCTTTAGAACTAACCTCTATACCAAAGATGACGGAATGGCTTTATTGAGCCAGTTTGGCAACAGAAACAAAAGGAGGGAAGTATCTCCACTAAGCCCTGTGGTCTCTAAAGAAAAGACAGGGATGCCGTGAGGCACACTCACACAAGGACACATACAAAAGAGGACAATTCATCTTTTGTTGCTGTCCCTGAATTCTATCAGAGTAGTTCTGTGATAGCTGAGACAGTAGTTGGCCATCTCATAAGATTCACACTGGGTTTCACAAGAAAGACAGAGAGAACTGCTTATTCTGTAAGTATGTGCACCAAACAATTCTGAATGTAACTTTCAAACTGCAGCTAGCAGCTTTATGAGACACCTTGGTACATGAAAGCTACAATGCAATTTTTAAATTGACAGGTTGTTTGAGCCACTGACCTCAGCTTTGATATCAACAGAGGCAAATTGATATCAGCTCACATTTGGCGCCATACAATGCTTAATGAAGAGCTCCTGCAATCTCAGGATTTCTTTTCCTTAAGAATGGTATAATGTCTTTATAGCATGGTGTTAAGTAATACACACTTGCTGTGATCATTCTGTCACTGCTTAGTCAGCCTGCTTTAAAATGATTTGTGGTTACATTTCATACTTTAGTACTTTTCATGCAGTATATGACTAAATCACAGTAGATTACTAAGTCAATATATTTATATTGGCAGAACCTGAAGAAACATTGATTTTACACCTTCTTCTATTTATTTATTTATTATGAAAACTCTACCCAGTTCCATTGAGTAGACAGATTTAGGGGAGAGATTTTGCAGGGAACAATGGCAGTAGCTATCAGAAAAGATGCTTATTGTTTTCATTAGTTACGGTGGCAAGGACAAAGGGGAGCCCAAACAGAAGGCAGACGTACTCTGGCTAAATAGAGCATGATGGCATAAAGGAAAGTGTAAGATGGTAAAACTGTCCATATTTCAATCTACTTATTGCCATTAAACACGCTTTGATTATCATTATTGCAAAGGTCCAACTGAGGCTGACTATAAATAAATAAATGTTAATTTAACAAGTTAATAGAATGTTTCGCAAACTCTACAAACAAAGGCTGTAATTCCATTTAGAGGACTCTTGTGACATAAGCCATGTCAGCAAAGCTCAAGTGATTTGTCAATGTCATCAGAACCCAGAGGTGGAAACTTTATATTTATGGGTATTTCAGGGATTTATAACCAAAAATCTGTGGTACCCCTGAAATCCGTGAGAGGTGCTGAGATGCTACAAAGTAAACAATTATTGCTTAAAGTTCTAAAAGGTAGCAGTTTGTTGCTGGAAAGCAATAAAGGTCAAACTCTCTAAGTGTTGTTTAGAGAAATTTTTTAGCATAAAGATATCTGCAGGAATGTTAAAACCCAGTTTCTCATTCATGCTGGTTGCACCAGCCTGAGTGGCAGATGACTTGATGCCTGGAGTAAGAGGCAAGAAATTCAGAGATTCTCCTGGTAGCAACTTAATAAAAAACATATTTCAACTGAAGAATGCAGTTTATTTCTTGTTGCTAGCTGTTGGAGTGAGCTAGTTTTCCTTAGAGGCCAGTGGCTTTATATTCAGAAATGCTGAACTCATGAATCAACTCACAGAGTTACAGGTGCCCAGAAACTTTATCTTGAAACCTTAAAGTCATGGAAAAGTTTCAAGACCTTCAGTAGTTAGATAGGTTCTAGAAAAAAACCCAAACAAACAACAAACCAGAGTTCTTATTTTCCGCTTTCTCATGGAGAAACATGAGGAGTGATTTGCCAAGTTGGTGTAATTACTGAGAAGGCATTTCCTTACAATCTGTGAGTTACACCTCTGGAAGAGAGTGCCTCCATTAAAGACCTTTCAAAATACGATAGAATCTAACAAACCTGACCTCCTAATGTAAAATAAATCCTGCTTGATGGGGTTAGTTCTCATTATATCCCACATTTGCCTCTCAGCCAAGCCATTTGCTCCAGCAAAACCACTGTTCAGTCATGTTAATACACCATTCCCAGGGAAGTATGGAAAGCTTTGCCATGGGAGTCTTGTTCTCTGCTGTTTGAATACAGGAACTACGTTTCCAGGAGACTATATTATAACACTAAGTGCATTTTTTAGTTAAGGGATGAATTTTGAAACATTTTACTACAAGGACACTAAAATCAAAACATTACATGTACTGTTGCCTAGGTAGTAACAACTTGATAAAAACCTCAATCAAAGAAAGAAGCTAGAAAAACACTGAAGAGAATATAAAAATTCCCATTATAAAAATTCTGTCAGGACAATAACACTGCATCTGGCTCCATGCTAGAATCAACAGAAGATACATATGTTGAGTAGTATTACCAACATTACTGCATAGGGGTTTCTGGCAAGGAGACAATAAAGAACTTTTCCTGTGGCAAATACGTACTTTGAAAACACATGAAAAGTGTGATATAGATAAAATACAGACATTTCCCTCAAATGAAACACAGACCAAAGCCTCTCCAGTCCCATATCCTATTTCCTATATATGGGAAGGAAAATGAAATGACTCCATAAAGAAAGAGACAACAGTATTTAAGGACTAGAATCAGCTGTGTATCTAGACTGTTATGATTCCCAAATCTCCCATCTGGACTACACTCAGGAAAATCTGTTCTCTGAGGAGAATAAATGACCAATTTATTATTTATGGGGTAACAGAGCAAAACTAAGATATCTCAGAAGCTAACAGAAGAACTGTGGATATTCTGAGGTTCATGTTGCTTTGAGTCACACCAGAAAGAAATAGCATGCAACAAGAACCTAAGCTCACATACCAATACTCAGGTTAAGTGCCTAACTGCAATGAGATTTCAACTGTTGAGCCAACTTCCACTACAGAGGAAGAAACAGCTGCGATCCTTTCTTTCCCTGGTATCAAGGGAGAACTGCACAATGCCATGCTATCACTGGACTGCACTTGAGCGCCATACCAAAAGCATCTGACGCCTCAGTGGAACTGAGGAAAATAATACATCTTTATAAACAGCAATACAAGAACTTTATTAAGATTAGCCCAAATACAGTGAAGCTTGCTGTATCCAGACACATTATCTCAACAGACTTAGAATGACAAAGGAGAGTTGATCTTTTAGAGACCTTTCTACTTTGCTTCTTTATTTTCTTCCCAATAGAATTTAGCATTTTCCACATAATTTTTCCCCTTGGAGTAAGGAATCTCACATCTGATCCAAGACCAGCCTGACAGGATGTTCCTGAACTCCTTACACTGCTGGTGGACAGTAGCAGTTTGGAATAGAGTCTGATGTGGCTTATATCAGGCTTTCCATTCAGAATGTTCTGTGTAATTACTAAAGTCAACATTTTAGCCCTTCTACAGAAAAACAGCAACTATGACTGTACCAGGGAAAAGGATATAATTTAAAGAGGAAGCGTTAGGAAAGAGCAGGCAGTGCTTAAAGCGTCATTATTTAGTTGCAATAGTCTTCCTTCAGCTATACTAGGAAAGAACAAAAGTAGGATTATTAAAAAAATAAAGAAAGCCCTTATTTCAAAATGCCTAAAACCTGAAGAACTGAGAATAAATACAGCCTGAGATAAACATAACAGACACATGAAAAGCTGCTTCCTGCTAAGGCAAAGCTTGGTTGGTGTCTACCATGTATCCCACCTGTGCCCTTCCCACTATTACTTTATATTTAGGATCTGAAAACAAAGTAGGAAGAACAGAAGCTTAGTGGCACAGCTGATACACAGAGCACAGGTATACAAGGACAAGCACTTGAACATCACAGTCGCTGTTACTGGCTCGAACTTAGTCCTGTTTGTCATTTATGAACAACAAAGTGACAAGCGTGCACTAAAAGGTGTATGAATAATATGACCTAACGTGTTTCCCTCTAGTTCTGTTCTTTTTGATTCACAAAGCACCAAAGCACCGAGTAATAACATTCCTATTTTCAACCATATTTAAGGATATACTGAAAACATATTGGTTTAAGTGACATATTAAGGATGGAAGACTAAGCTTATGTTGAATATTTTCTTGAAGCGGGACACAATTCTGAAGCTTGAATTTGGTAACACTCTGCTTGTTATCCCCTTCACAGCTACAAGACTGAGCACTGCAATTCTATTTATAAAGTCTCTTTGGTAACGTTTCCAGTAAATTAGTGACTAATGGAGCTCTTTAGAGCTACAACATACTGGATATTAGAGCCTTCAGGATGCAATAGTGCATCACAGAACTACATGTATAAAGGTTACAATGAGTGACAGAACTTTTGGATTAGACTGGTTTTGGCTTATATTGAATAATTTTTTAAAACAGGCATAGACATAACATCCTCTTTTTTTTCCTTAGAGCTTGTGCCAAAAAAAATAGTAAGTTTGCAAATGGATATTAAGCAATGCCAGATATTTTCTGGGTTTGTTTTAACAAATTAACCCTTTGTGTTCTTTACTGATGTCCAAATAATTGTATTGGAAGCAGATGTTCTACCAGAATTGACATCAAAAGACATTATGCTCACTTATTAACATACTGTTTAATATTCACTACAACCTGTTTTAAAGAACAACAATGTGTTAACATTTAAGCCAGGAGGGATTTCTGTACACTATATAGTACTTGATGCAGCTTGTTTATGCAACAGTCTGACAGATACAATTAATCTTATGAAAACTACCAGAGTACAGCATAATGGCATATTATTTTTGAAGTAATAGAACACACTTTCCCTTTGAAAATCAGAACTTAATTAAATCATATAACTTCTGGATGCAGAGAAAAGCTCTAAAAGACTGATGCTCATTCTGAAGGACAGTTAAATGAAAAAATGGTAGATTTTATACAGAGAGAAAAATATGATAATCTCCAAACAAGAGAAAGAAGTAAGAAATACCTCCAACAAATGCATCTCCAGCTCCATTGGTATCCACAATTTCACTCTGATCACTCACCAACACAGGGAAAGTAGTCACTTCATTTTCTGCCGTGGAAGAGGAGAATAAAATATAAGTTACTTGGAAATATGACTTTGAAAAGGAAAACACACAGCGAAAATCAAAGCAATTCAAAACTGGAGCTCTGACCTTTAACATGACAATTTGGATAAAAATAGATTTGGTTTATAATTCTGTCTGTATTTACTGCATAGGGATACAGGAACATACTTGATCAAGCTATTTGTTGTAGACATTTTCATTAATTGCTTCCAGCCTCATTTCTTTTATCTCCTATTATTAAGGGCAAGAGGAAAAAAATGAGAAGGAAAAACATAAAACATATGGACAAGACTAAGAAAAACCCATCCTGCCGAAAAAGCTTCTTATTAGTTGCAGAGAGGTGATGTAGTCTCCAGAATGGCCAGTCCAAGCCTCCAAAAGTTCAACAGAAATTGCTGCATTGTAAAAACCAAAATGCACATAAACTAACTTAAATAAAGCTGTGAATTAAAAAGCAGAAACTAGTGTAAATCAAAGTGCTCTCAAATGACATCTTTTAAAAACCCCCACATATGTAAGAAGCTTTGCAGCTTGCCATCTGACTAGATTTGGTTTCAAGATTTCAATGACTTCATCCTCTTCCTTAGCATTGCTTTTTAAATATTTCCTTCTCTGCAGCTCCCTGCCCTCTACTGGCACTCGTTAAACCTATTGCAATAGGTGGATACTCAGCATCTTCACCTCCAGTTCACTGCCACACCACAGTTCAACATAATTACACCACTTAGGTATGATAACTTTAGAGTTCTAGGGTTATAAATTTAATATATGCCACTAATTAATCAGCTATGGCTTTCCAGGTGGTAATGTCATAATGACGTGATAAAAATATAATTACCACCTTGTCACAATACCTTGTTAAAGTGTAAATTACCCCTGTAACAGAGCCAATGGAAGTTCTGCCTCTGGTAGTCAGTATGCATTAAACTGTCTCAGAGCAAACAGATTGTCCTTTGGCAGACAGCAGGAATTAAAAAAAGGGGAGGGGGAAGAAAAGCCTGTCAACCAGTGAAAATGAAAACCATCAGAGCTGTTTTCTTTTAATTTTTGGTAAAAATAGAAATAAAAAGGGAAACAGATTCTCCAGTAGCTGAAAGCTCGAGATGAGTAGTTTCTTCACTGTCCAGCAACAGAGCAGATCATAAAAATCACTCTTATACTGACGTACACAGTAGCAAACAAGGAAACCTAGTTTGGGAGGCATATAAAGAATTCACAGTCTCGAATCAGGCAAGTCTGTATATGCTGCAGTGGTACCAGAAGGATCCTGGTTTCTGTGAAATGCAGTGTATCAGCTCTACTGCTCTTCACCATCTGCTACTAAGTGAACCAGGCAGATATAATGATGCTGCCTCCAGAGGGAACTGTTGGCTGGCCCACCAGGAGGGGAGGGGAGCATTAGCAACAACCATCCATGAGAGGCAAAGAAAAAAGCATAATGAAAAACATAAGATGAATATTCCAATTAAAGAACAGGCTTCAGTCAGTTCTCAGTGCATCCTACTCTCTATCCTGTTAAGAAAGCTATTTAGAAACATGCTTCAATGCTGTGTTGTGCTCTTAAGATAGTCTTCAAGAGCAATGTTTTTTAGTAATTTTAACAGGATTAATTTGAATTGGAAATCAAGAAAGAGAGGTCTTACTTTAAACTCTGCCAGATGAGCAGAGTGTATTCATCCATTTCATAAGAAGGTATATATGATTTGTTCTAGAGAATACTAAAACAATGAACAAAACGATAACTCTGTTAGAATACACATTGTAATAAACTAACCTGCTTCCTTCCCAAGTGTGCATGTGCACACACAGATGTTCTATGTTAAATACACAGCAGACACTAGCATATGCATACAAATGTGTGTGTCTGGGCACAGAGAGTGAATAATACACAGACATTATATTTCGAATGCTGCAAATACGGACTGGCATCAAGTAAGATTCACGCAGACTAACAGAAATGAGTTCTCACCATCATCTTTCTCCCTTTTCTTCCTCTGTCTTGATTCCTTCCCTCAGCTCCCTCTAGTACTTGCAGGTAAGTACTGCACTATGAGCTCTTATTCTATTGTTTCTGCAGTAGGTGTAATAAATCTAAGACCTCAAACACATCAAGGAATTCAGCTGGTATGAGAACATTTTCCCCACCCCCCCAGTCACAGTTTTGCATCTCTACCTGGGTCATACATTCTATCTCTATAACTTTAGGTATTTTCAAGAGGAACAATAATCTCATATTTTGAATTACTGAAGTTTCAGAAGAAGCCAGCATGGCTTTGGAACACATACTGCATTATAAAGATATTACCATCTGCACACATCCAATAGGCAAAAGATCTTTCTATGACCTTAAGAGAACTTCTACTAGCACAGTAGTCTACTAAACTATTGCTAATAATAACACATATTGAAAGATACAACAAAATAATAGAGGTGGTAGTTTTTTTCTTTCCTTCACAATAAATGAAGTCAGAATTAAAGCTACCATTAAATTACCTTATGTCTGTGTCAGAGCATAAAAATAGTTAACATACCTTACCAATCTGTGTTCTGTAACAACTAGGCATAGCAGGGTGAATTAAGATGAAGCAGAAGTCTCCATTCTGAATATCTTTGCTTTTGTGACTTTAATGTTGCTTTAACTTCATTTTTGTGTGTGATCTATTATATTATAAAACTCCCAAATCCATCATAGTGAACACAGAGACACCTTGGCTGAGTGCACTGGTCATCAGTGGCCTTGCTTTTCAAAGTCAGTTCTGATTTCATTTATCATTCTGAGAGCTTATGAAATAAAGAATAATTACGTAAGTGTTTTGAAGTCCAAGTGCTGCTCCTCTGGGCATAAAATCCAGTGTTCTATTTTTAAGCAACAAATATCTTCTGTGATACACACCCTGGGATACAACACATTCCACTTGGATATCATTTCCTGGAAGCCCAGAATTGTGAGTCCAAATTGCAACAAGGTGTCTATAATTAGGGAAGTTTTACTAACAAGCATTAATGAAGTCTAAAATCTTTGGACTCTGATTTAACTCTCAATGATTTTACATTAGAGAGGAACTCAACTCTTTTAGAATTACATAGAAATAATCAAAATCAAACATTAATGGGGTGATGTCACAGGCTGAAGACAATAATCACAAATAAATCAGAAGGAATCAGCTTACTGGTAAATTTAATCACTGCTAACCTGTTGCATTATGTACATAGAAATATGAAATCTATCTTTATTTTCCTCAAGTGAAAATTACCACTAGCATATCAACCTTAAAACATTTTTGTGGGTAAAACAGTCTGGAGAGACAACTGGAGAGCAATATTAACTGAGAAAACAGTGCTCTTTCCATTCTAATACATTTCAGCTCCCAAATGAACACAAGGCTATTTCATGATGTTAACTGAAACAATCGAACTCTGATGATAGCTGCATATACTACAGGTCTGTCTTTAAACCAAATTAGAATCACAGACTACAAGTCTACTCTTAGTACAGTAATAAACACCAGCAAACAATCATTACATCCAATTAGGAGGAGTACTTTCCTTAACTGGGTCATTTACCAGTCTCTCTTGCTCTTGGAAGTAGATTAAATGTGTAAACTTACATTTAATTACCTGTAACAGAACTCTTATGGGCAACATGTTGGAGTGTCCTTAATTTTGTATTAAAATAAAATAAAAGGAAGAAGGGAGCCCTAAAATACATACAAAAATGTGCAGCTATTTCCTCAGCTAATCTTTTGATCCATGGGCTGGCAGTGATAGGACAGATGCTTAAAAGATGGAGACACATTCATGTTTCCTTTGTGAGATTTAACTTGTAAAAGAAAGGAACAACTGTGAAACAGAGTTCTGTCCCATCTCCTCCCCACCTCTGTCCTCTCTAATTTTCTTTAGATCAAGGGCCAAAAACAGATAAAAAGAAAGGAGGGGAGAGGTGGGGGGAAGACAGGAAGAACTGAACAGACCATAGAAACCTGAACTCAAAACCTATAAATGTCTCTGGGCAGCTATAAGGTACGAAGTAATGAGAAAAGTATTTGAAAGAAGCCCATGTAAGTCAGGATGATTCCGAGCTCTTACTTCTCTCCAGAAAGTAAAACCCATAAGCCTATAGGCTCCAAGTCTCTGTACCTCTGCTGCACATTGGTTCATCTCTGAAAATCATTGGAATAACACCACATTTCCTGTTTTTTTTTTTTTTTTTTCTAGATAAAAAATGCCATTTTGCTGTACTTCACACAGATACCACACTCGATAATGTATATCAAATACATACTGCAACTCTCCCACCATATCAGCACAGCACTGTCTAAAGTTACAAGGCAATGTGGAGCAGGGCAGTGCATGCTGAACCCCTGGTTAGAAATCCTTAAGACTTCCAGTGATGATATATTTCAAATCTGGCAGTGCTGATTCAACCTGTCATTTCTAAGCAAACAGAATGAGATTCTGCATTTTCATGCTGGGACTCTCAGATAGCTGTACTGGATGAACACTTCAGCCCCCCTGGCACTTTCTGTGTGCATGTTAAGTTTGCCTTGTTTTGCATGGCAACATCTCCTCTCTCCTTCATCTAGTTCTGTGCATTTTTTGGCCTGGTGCTGTAGCTATGTATGGCTTGTCAGAAAAATAAGGAATTTATTTGTGAAAGTCAATGGAGCTAAATAGCATAACAAGTGAGATGCAAGTCAGCCACATGCTTCAGGATCTTTCTAATCAAACATTTTAGTAATACACAACAAATGATGCAGTATTTTAATGAATTCAACATGCAGCCAAGAAAACCTCGTAACTAGCAATATAGAAGTTAAGCCCTTATTGCTACAATAAACAATGCTACCCTAAACAAGTTATAGAGTAGCTGTCATTTAGAAGGCATTTATATATCTATGGTATGATAAAATTAATACAAATATTAATTTATTTCCATAATAAAAGACCCAAGTAGTGTAATCAGGCTAAAATTCTTTTTGTAGCTCGCTAAGCAAAAGTAAGTCCATATAGCTGTGTTTGCCAGGATGCTAAGTACTGTCCCTCAGAGGCAGCTGGTTCAATTTAAGTAGAAACCGAGCAGGAATATGATGCCAAGGACTTTGAATCTTCTGTGGCTCTACTCATGGTCCTATAGATATCTGTATGGGAAATAGCAGTGTGCAGACCCCATTTTCCCTCTCTCCTAGGAGGTAAAGTTAATCCAAAGATGTTCAGTGAGACTTGTCTTCCCTTTATAGCTCTCTTCAGACATACACATTGTCCTATTATCTAGTCAAGAGTATTTTTACTCAGAAGTCGTATTCATAGCATCACAAAAGTGTGATTCATGGGATTAGAGTTAATAGGGGAAAAAAGGTTCCTCCAAAGGAACTCATACACATCAACTATTAGCGATGATGTAAAATTAAATCCTATTTTTGCACCCAGCATATATTCTCTGAACCTACCTGTGATTCTGTCTGCATGGCTGTTGATACAATACAACTCCTTTGAAATAACTCTTGATTTATACCAGTATGAGATTAGACTCGGAGCTCTGTATCTGGTTACAAGTGTAAAAAATCTAACATCAACTCACGAATAGCTTCTATAGGCCCAAATGTGTTTTGTTTACTTTATAAAAGGTGTGGGAACGATTTAAACATCAGCATTTTCTATATCATTACTGCCAGTTCCATGAGTTGAAGCTCTACTTTATTTCTCATATTAAATAATTCTTTGTTTGTGCAAGTAAACAAACAACTTTGACCATGTGTAAAAGATCAACAGAAAATACTAGTTTTGTTTCAGTTTGCTGCTAATACATTTAAAAAATACATATATATGCATACTGCATATATATAGCAAAACTGCCCTAAAGAACAAGCTGCTGAATTTTTCTGGCATGTGTCACAATGTTTAAGGCTTAGAATGGCAATGAACTCTGTTGAAAAAGCCTTTCTGAGCGCACAAGAGTATTGCCATTTGCCCGCTGGGCAGAGTTTTCAGAGGGAGCTGAAACTGCGCCCACTGAACTGCCAGAAAATGCACTCCTTTAGCTAGGCATGGCTGCTGTAGACATAAGGTAGTGTTCAGAGCTAAATCCTTTTCCTGTGATCGCTGTCCAGACCAGAAAAGAGGTTGAGGACTCGGAAAAGGCGTGTGAAGACATAGGCACCAAAATTAAGAAAAGCTTCTGCAGATGTTTCATTGACACAACACAATGACTGTCTTGGAATACCTATGAAGAGCTCAGATCAGAATCAGTCCTCAAGACAGAAGAGATGGGTTACAGTACACAAAACCCATGAACTGTAGGATCCTAGTCTCTACCAAGAGCATGCTCTACTGCAGTGAGCCTGAGCACACCAGTGAAAGTACAGGGTGACACAAAACCAGATCTGGACTTGGATATTAATAAATATCATAATTTCTTCCTGCACTGTAAATCCTACGTGTCTCGGTTTGGCCACTGTGTCTTATTTGGTCCTTCTGTATAATCCCCACCTCCCCCCCAAAAAACCAAACCAAAACACCAATTATTTTTTGAGCTCCATATGGGAATAGGAAATAAAAACAAATCCGTTTCAATCCATAAATAGGTAGCTCAAGAATTGAAAACACACAAATGATGACACAATGTCAGCATCTAATGTAAAGAATATATCATGTATGAATGTTCAAGTTACACAGACACATATGTTCCAGCTCACGCAAGCTTTTCAACCTTCTGAACATGGGTATGGGTACTGTCCAAAAATGAAGCATCTTTCAGCTCAGAAAGCAAACCCTGCACACTAGTAGGAATGCACGTATGTTTGTACTTCATCTCACAGAATTCTACAGATACATTTTAAACCACTGCATAGCTGGACCATCAAAACACTGTCCTATGGTAGAATTTTCTGACAAATATCAATGTATAATTAGGTCAAAGCAATCGCTATCCAAAAGCTTGAGAGCATTGGCTGAAAAAAAAAAGAGAAAAATACATTATAATTTGTTTTTGAGCAGGACAAAAACCTGTATTATGCCTCAGATTTTTTATACATTAAGCATATTGCCCTAGTGGGGCAAACAAACCTGTCAAAACTTGCCAGCTTTCTTAGCTATACCTCAGTTTCAGAGTGGTGAACACAGAAATCACATCATTTAAATAAATGCCATGTTACATGACAGCTTTTTTTATGCTACATGATAATCTGAGAAGCATGGGTTGTCAGTGGAGGCAGAAATGGGCCCAAGGCACTTCTATTTTACTTGAGCATCAGTAAGACTGAAAAGAGAAGGAGTGAGCATTAGGTCACTACAGAGCAGTTCCGAAGGAGCTTTTTCTTCTGGGAGAATTTATATTTAGTTTCATAAATAAAATCAGTCCATCGGAATGAAAGAGGCAGCCTTCCCCAGAAACATTACTAAAAATAAGTTAATGTATACATATATTTCTCCTTGAAAAGAAAAAATTGCAGTTAATTGGATACTAGCTGGCCATTGCTGAGGCAGTTACACCACAGACGTTCTACAGCATTGCCTTTAAATATTCAAATTACACATAGAAATTTTAATTTTTCATCCTTTTAACTCCGAACTCTGCTGCAGAACTTTTACAATTACCTTTTTCTGCACACGCTGTATTTGTAAATTCTGTGTTACCTTTAATTAAGCTCTCCCCAGACTGCTTATTTATTTTTGAAGAACGAAACATGCTCGCTAGATGAATTTTCTCAGGGTTTTACGGGTTTTAAATCTATTAGAAGATGTCACTGCAGTGAAGGCTGAAATTTGTTCTAGTCTCAATGGGAAAATATTCTGCTCTTAAAATGTTAGTTAAAAACAGAGCAACTCCACTGTTTTTACTGGAATTCTTTAAATGTTATGCCAATCTAGAAAGAGAATTTGGCCCCAAATGAAGTAGTTTAGTTTTCCCCTGCCTTAGTTGCAAGTAATTTCTTAGATAACTAAATACCCCAAACTATGATCTCTGTAGTATCACTTGATCAGTTTAAAAGTATTACCTAATCATTGCTGTAAGCAGGATGGTCAGTCTACCACCTTTCAAAATAATATCACATACATTTTAATGTAAATTATGCAAGCCCTGAATTTATAAAATTATTGACTACATAATGAATTAATCTGGCATTTTGATACAGTTATTATAACAGCAGTTTTGATAGTTTCCAGCAAGAGCTCTTGAATAGTATGTTTGCGTAACAAGCACTTTAAAGCATGGTAGTAGCATATAGGCACTCGTAAAGACAACACAACAGGCTTTACAGTGCATACACTGTCATTTGAAGTGAACTCCAATGCTATAAAACCAGGCTGCTTGACAAACCCAAAATAACTAACCTAGCAGACAAATTAAAAATCTTCAGCCTCTATCTCTGCAGAACCACGTCAAACTCCTACCATCGCCTGTCACTCTCAGTTACTTTGCTTCAAAGTTTTATTTCTGTAGTATTAAATTGCTGAATCATTCAGTTTTCAGCTATTTTGACCCCAGAACCAAACACATTGATCTTCTTTATAGAAGCAGTAAAACATTCTAAAATTAATTAAACTTTAGTTGGCACGCATACCCAAGTTCAACTTGTGATCTTTTAAACCTCATCTGTATTCTCATATTGTCAAGATAATCAGCAAGATGTGTGTTAGAAGAAAAATGTAAAAAAAGGTTTCCTGCTCTGAAGAGTTTCCAATCTGTAAAGCGAGGTTGGTAAGCAAGCAAACAGATACGTGTAAACAAAATGAGGCCAGTCTGCTGATATAATTAAGTTATGAGAAGTTACAAAGAAAGGCAAGAAGCCGAGAGTGCTTTAAAAACCAGACAGATATGCAGGCAAAACCACTGGATAGCCTACAGAGAACTGTAACTTAAAAACGTGGAAAAAAATTGGAAAATGCTTGTTACTTGTTCCTTTTAGAAGCATTTTAGTGTAAAATGTATACTTAATGGTTATTCAGACATAGTGCCTACTTTTTTGCCCTCTTTTCCTCAAGGAACTTCCCTTTTTTTAGTGGAAACAAAATTAACTTCTGTAACTCTCAGTTTGCCAAATTCATATTTGTACCAGTCTTTGCTGCTTACTGTCTTTCCCTTCAGCCTTCCTGTTTGCCTGTTGATTCCTACTGATTAGAGAAATGACTGAGGTGTCTACTGGAGACCCTGAGGCTGATTGTAGCCAACAATCCCAGTGCAGTTTGGATTTTTACACCAACAAAAATGTAGAAAGCTTCATTCTTTTTCCGTATCAATACAGATCTGATCTGATAGCTGCTACTCAGTGGCAGCAGAGGTAGGAGCAGAGGGTGCCAAGAAGAAGCAAAGTTGCTTGGGAGCAGACTAACGTTTGGAGTAGGTTTTTCAGCTGAATGCACTTGTCAAACTTGACCTTTGAGCCTGTACTGTTTTACTCATCCAGTCTCTTATTTCCTTTTTCTGATTTTATTCTTAAATACCTGTACCTTTTGCACATTCTTCCATCAGAAGAGTGGTGCTCTCCTCCTGCAGCTCTAACCTTTAATGAGTAGGCCTCCAGTTCCCTGTTAACTAAATGCAGGGAATCCACCAGTGCCCCAGTCTCCAAGGAAAGGAGGGCTGGCGCTCCCCACCAGTTCATCTGGTTCCAGCAAAGGGTGTGCTCCAACCCTAGCCTATCCCTAGCAGTTTGGTTTGGCCTTGGAGAACCAAAACTTGTTTCTCTTTATCATCAGTTTCTAACATATTTTGATTTCTGTATTAATTTCCCTAAGCCATTTGAGATCACAGCTTCACATTCTCTCATCTCCTAGAGCAGTGCAGCGGTTACTCCAGAAACCAACATGATACATAGCCAGTATAAATATCTAATACGCTTTGCTTTGTTTCTCCAAATGTGTTTTGGTTGCGTACACAAAGACCACTTTATTGTTTTTGTATTCTACTTTTCACAACAAAACAACTGTGCCTTGATTTTGGAAACGTTTTAGCTGTCTAGTTAGGCAGGAAATCCCAAACCAATCTTTATTTTTTTAATATTTGATTTTAGCCAGATATAAAAAATGGCGTGCAAAAAGCAGATACTTACATTCCATGACGTACCAAAGATTAAAAGAAAATGGCATGTTTAGCACTCTAACTATAGTGTTTAACTGCTCACAAACGGATTATCATATTTTTGTAGTGATTTACAATGTGAAATAGGTATTGTAATCTAACCCACCACAATTGCATGATTTTTGACCAACTTGCTGTTGATAAATAATTCAAGTATTAGGTTATTAAATTTTTTACAATTAAGTGACTGAGAAAGCTGTTTATTGCCTTCCGTTATACCCTCTGTTAATAAGATCGTTGTTGCAGATGTTCATGTATGCTGCATTGATGTTTAATGGTGCATGATGCTCTAGGTGGTTCCCATAACCTTGCTTTGTCTACTATGAGCTGACTCAATTGATATGATAATAGAGAAAAGAGGTCTGAAACAAGCTGGGCTGTACTGGCACAATTTGCATAACCTTTAAATTTGCCATCATTTGATAGCCAACTGCTCCTACAAATTCTTATTCAGTTGTCATGAACAACAATATACTGTACAAACAGCATTCTGCAATTGGAACAGGTGGGGCGGAAAGAGAGGGCATGCATAGTTTATTGCACTTGTACATGCTATCAGGAAATGTACTTATTATCAAATTTATAAAGCCAACAATTTGCAATAGAGTTCTGCAGTTTCATTTGTGATCAATTGCTGTTAGCCACAATGCATGGCCCGGCATCTTTTCAGGTTCACAGTACAATATCACAGTGTCAGATTACAAGGGGCATAAATATTTGGTTCCATAGACTCCTCTCTGATTTAGCTTTGACTGTTAATCACTGGGGCAGGCAGAGGAATCGGAATGGATTAGGAGGCAGGTGGGGGGCGCAGGGTAGCAGACTACAGAAAATAAAATCAATATAAGCAGCCTCCAAACTTTAAATCTGGTTTCAGATGACACTCAGTATTCTTTTTAAAGAACCATTAGTATTATACAATTCAGCAGGTATAGCCAAAACATAGCAATATAAAACCAGTTCATATTTACTGTATTCATTAAATCTGCTGTCTGTATATACTCTAAGTCAGGTCTGCTTACTTTACTGACTTTGTTATTCATAACAAAGCGAACAGCTATGGTCAAAGTAAGTTGGAACCTACTTTCATTCAAATGGGATCAACTACATAAACATTATTTTTGTGGCATCCAGAGGTTTATATTAAACTCTCACTTCATATTCCATATTACGTGCAGGTGTGTCAAGATCACTGGTATACAAGTAATGTGCATAGCCTACTTTTCATATATGGCATTAAAACAATTTCCACTTTGCTTTACTTGTGAAATTTACTGTGGAAATCACTGAGCCAAACTGATTATAAATTTCATAATTACTACTTTTAAACAATTAACCATTTTTGAGAACTCCAATTAACAACCCCACCCCCAGTGTTAACTGAAGATTTTTTGTCATCTTACACAAATTGAATCCTAAATCCTCAAAGTTAGGTGAAGCAGGACCCATTCGAACTTTCCCTTTGCCCACTTTTTCCACTAGCCAGGATCCGCTCTAGCCTTTATCCCTCCTAGAGCTAAGGATTTGTTTTCCATTCAGCCACCTACTTCATACAACTTCTATTGCCTGCAACTGGATGCTGCAGCAGAGAAACTTCTAATCAAATGGCCAGTTCCTGCAGTTAATTTTCATCCAAGGTCACCATACATGCCCACATTTTACTCTCCTGCCATTCTGTGCAATTATTTTACAGTGACTATTTGAGCAGGTGAGATTAGAGACTTGAAAACATTAAGTTCCATCATTTATGGCAAAGCATGACATGCATAGCTACAATTTAAACTTTTCTACAATGTTCATTCAACTGTAATCACAAGATGGGAAATAAAATCTCTAAATTAAAGATGATAGGCTACCAGAGTCTGTAGGGCACCTTCTGAGTAGGGATTCTGCTGTTCAAACTCCTCTGTGATGATTTGTTATGAAGTGAACTGCTGCCTAATAAAAAAAGGCTAACACTGCCAAAATAATGGAAAGAAAGATCTTCTACAGGAGGTATTCTGCCTAGGTGCCAGTGGTCAAAGGGTGCAGGTCTTTAATGCACCTCATTTGTAACAGACAACACCTTAGGGTAAAACATGTTATCAAATCTTTCAGTATATCTAAAGTTCACTTTTTGTATAACCTCTAGGTAGGCTACAAAAATTGAATCAGAGACTGCAGACAAGGTACAACACACAAAAAGACACATGGATCAGTATAAACTATTAATATTCATGAATGTTCTAAGTTCTCTATGGCCATAATCGATATCCAATGAAGTTAATGAGATCTTTCCATTGATTTCAAAAGACACTGGGTTGAGCCTCAGAGACAATAATATCACATTCTCTGCAAGCACTCCAGCTGGTAACACACACTTTGATAAGTTGCTACTTATCCAGAATATCAGCAGTGAACAAAAGATATGTTACCTTATTTCAAACTGGTTGAGCAAAATGAGCAACGTACCATTAAAAAATCTCAATATGGAGCATTTAATATCTTTAATTGAAGAGTAGTCAAGGCCATAGTAGTTACTTGTGATGTTAACACCAATACGAGATCCATAAATAGGAACAATCCTTATTTATTTAAGAAGGAAATGAAAAAAAGAGAAGCCTTAATGTGCTATCCTCCCAGAAGTTTAAGATTTTGTTTTGTTTTAACTTTGAGCCTCTAGAAAGCAGTGCCTCAAACTCTTATGTCTTCTAACATATCTATGCCCATCCAATAGATTTAATCACTGATAAGTAGAGTTTTAAGTTCAAACTGGCCTTGACCTTGGGCAGTATGACATTATCTGAAAACCATTAATGGTCTGAAACTAAAGGAAAAGCTCATTAATAAAAGCAAAACCGTACAAAGGTACAAAGGCAAAAAAAAAAAAAAAAAAGGAAAAGAAAAAAAAGGAAGTTTTATTAAAAGTATTGATCATGACCTAGGGCAATACAGACATTGATCTTCCCACATCTCCACAGGAAAAAAAAAGTTAAGCCAACAAATTATTGATCCATTATGGAACCTGCTGAACAAGCCATATAGTTAATTTCTTACAATGAAAAAAAATAATCATAGTAAATCAGCGTAAAGAGAAAATACATTTCCTAACAAAGTATTGGTAAAAAATTTACTATTTGAATAATTTCATGAAATAGCCACCCTCTTAGTATGATTTGAACCTAAGTGTCAGGAGGTGAGAAGCCTATGCACTGTAAACCTTTAAAGCATGGGTTTCAGATTTCAACTCATTAAGCACATGCTTTAAGGAGAAATGGGTAGCGTCCACTACTGAATACTACAGCAACGCAGAATGCAAGTATAGAAAAGGACAATGCTGACCTTTATGCACAAATTTAATCAAAAGTTTACAGGATAATTATTTTCAATGAAACAGAATACTGGAGTTTGGGATTTTCTTCAGTTTGTTCAAAAAGTCAGAAAGACATATTTCAACTGACATAACATTGTAGCTGCAAAAACAGTTGCTGAAAAGCTAAAAGTCACCAGAATTTCATGTTTGATGTGCATGGGGAGGGTAGGTATCATTTTAATAATCTTGACAAAGTTGCATCGATTACATGCACAAATCAAATCTGGGTGCTGTCATTAGTTCCAGTGCTTCCCAATTACTGAACGACTGGCTCTTTTTAATAGAATTCTATGATAGAATTGGTAGTTTTCAGCACATGAGATGTCAAAGAGATCAGCTCCCTTGTGACAGCATATTCATGGCTCTGTGCCGTTGTTCTTTGCTCTTGCTTTCAGGACGTAATTCTACAATGCTGCCAGCTGATCCTGGAGCAACTTTCACTCCAACTTTGGAACTACAGTCTTTGTTGCTATATGGATCTTGTTTTACGTCTCAGAGTAAGGCTCCAGAACAACTTCAGCTGCTATAGTTTGCAGATACTATAACCTCATCCTTGTCTCCTTCTACTGCAAATGCTGCATTCTGTCCTCCCATGCTGGCATTAGTACTCATCTTAACGCTGTAACAAGCTGGTCCCGAGAGTTCAGTACCATACCAGGATGGGTAGGTTTCTGCCAGTCTGTGCAGACTGCTGAGCTGGTTCCCCATGCGGGTACAGTATGCTGTCAGTGTGGGGGAAACATGTGCCCTAGAGGAGCAGTGATTTCTTATTTTTCTATCAGTTTAGAACTGCTAGGGACCCAACTCTCCATTTCACATGCTCTGAGTACTAGGTAGCCATAGGACAAATAAGGTGAATCCTCGTTCCTTCTACGACTATCAAGAACATTAGGGGCCTGCATTGGTAACCAGGAGGCTTAATTACCACAATCTTGTCTTCTCAGGATTTCTGGTAGGGAGTTCTGTTGCTTCAGGGTTTCAGGGTTTGAAGAGAATAACAATGTGCCAATGTAATTTTTTCTGTATGAACCACCTCACAACTTACTCAGTTCACCAGTAAAATGGTGCTAGTTTTAAAGTATTACAGCCATGTAAACAGGAGGCAACAGAAATTAATGATAAAGTAATTCTATGTGGATGCTCTAATTTAGGAATAATATCAAAAGGAAGGCCTTATTTCTCAAAAACCGAAAACAAACAAAAAAATTCAGCTGCAGTGTACTAAGGTACTTTATTTCCCGAACAAAAGTGTCCATTTTGGATTTAATGGCACCTGAATCAGTATCTTATTATAAATTCATTCAGCCTTGCTCTTCAGAGTCAGGCAAGAAAGACTTCAAGCCATTTAAGAGGTGGCCTTACTGAAATCCCCATGCCCACATCCACTCTTGATGTTAACTGTGCATACCTGTTATTATGGGCAGCACCTCCAGGCTATGCACACCCTTTCTGAGGGAAGCTATTTAGTGCAGCAGCATGTGCCATCTTCTAGTGATACATTTAGATTCATTTGGGATAGTAAAAATGAAAGCTGAGTGTAAAAGATTGCAAAAGTGCTCACACTTTGGGCTATAAAATTCTCTGTCAATAAATGTAAAAAAGGTGCACATACCAAAAAAAAAATCAATTCTAGCTTTAAATACACACCGATGGGCTCTAAACTACACATTGCCACACCATAAAGAACATTTGAAGCTTCCACAGATAATTCTATGAAAATGTCAGATCAATCACCAGTGACAGCCAGAAAAATAAATACAATGTTAGCAATTATTAAAAGAGGAATACAGAACAAAGAAAACAACAAAATTAAACCACTTTGTAAACTTCTCAGGCACAAAGAGTATAGCAGACCTGAAGAAGGTGTAGTGAAGGGTGGTCCAGGGTGTCAGAATTACGGATCAAACAAAGAGCAAGTACCTGAATAGTAAAAGAGTCTGGAGAAAACACTAGTGAAGGGAAGGTAAGCAAGAGTTCTGCAAAATCAAAAGGAACAAGATACTGTATATGGAATGATGACGGACTGGCTGTGTAATACAAGCAGCTGGAGACAGCCAATAACATTCTTGAGCGGCTGAATCCAAACAAATAAGGGGAGGGTATTTATTTTCTTCACATAACAGAGTCTGTGATACTTATTATCACAAGACATTATGTATGCTAAACTCCTATTTTGGAGTATTAAGCACGAAGTCAACTTCTCTAGTTCAGAAACTGCCAAACTACAGGTTGCTGGAAGCTAGGAGAGTGTAACATGGAAATATCAGTATAAATTTGTTCTCGTTTTATCCTCTTTTACAAGCATCCACTACTGTTGCAGATACCAGTTTAGACAGACCTTTGGTCTGCCTCTGTCCTATTCCCACGCTCTCACCCTGTATTGCCTCTCCAACATCATCTAATATCTATGACCTAAGCAGTGCATTTGTATATTAACAGCTATGCCTCCAAGAATCTTTTTTAGAATTATGGTACAAACCCTGACTTCCTAAATCTATGTACTTGTATCTGAGAAACAAATAGAGAAATTCTTCTGTGTAAGAGGAAACACTCCCTAGTATTTCTAGTGATTATACATGAAAAGGGTGTTTTCCAGCTTCACTCTTAATTCCTGGGCTAAACATTAACACATTAGACTAGAAAAGACATCTTTTTCTTAAATCAATATAAATCACTGAAACACACACACATTACATATATACATATAGCTATTTACATATATGTATATGCATTCTTTGAGATGCAACAGTTGATGCACTTTTAAGCCCAGTCAAGATACCAGTATCCAGGAATGTAGGTTTTAGTAATGTGTTTCAGCTGTCTAATAAAATGCTCAGACCTCCTCTCCCACACAGCATGAAAGGTCTCAGTTACAAATAGGTATTACCAGCTTTGCTATTCATTAATCCCTATCAACAAACGTTCATTATTAATTTAGGTTTTGTGGTTTCCTAAGTCACAACTAAACTAAAAAGAATTCTGTTGGGCTTTCTGGCTCATTTGTTATGCCATGAGCAAACTAAAACTTCCTTTTCCTAAATCCGTTCTTGTTTTTCAAGCTTTTCTTTCTATTTGTGAATATAAATGGATAGGGAAGAGTGAAAGTGTGTAAACCTGTGAAAAAGAGAGCACATTAATATAACCCAACTACTGTTTCTCCAGATCCAAGAAGGATCAGGAAGGCTGCTGGATAAAAAGCGTGTCTCAAGGTTTTCTTGTCTGGAAGGCTAAGCATGAAAGCTGTAAATAAGGAAAAAATAATGCTTTTTCTTGCTTCTTAGAGGATAACACACAATACTCAGAAGCTTACAGAAAGTGGAGCTGCAAACAGGACCACCATAAAATGTCAGCAGTGTCAATAGTAATAAATACTTCTGTGTTTTATAGATAGGCTTACAAGGTAACATGCTGGTCTACAATTGCAGCACAGGCTGACCTCTGTTTAGAGTAAGTTGTATGCTTGAACATCAGTCCTTTTTATTCCCCCAAAAAAGTATACAGCATCATGCTATTATGATTTAAGACCGACTCTTAAAATCTCTCTAGTTTCCACAGTTTTGACAATGTTTCTAAAACAAACGGTTTATAAACTCTCCTAAAATATTTAAGATCTTACATATCCTTACACAGTAAAAGAAGCTTCATCATTCATAAAAACATACTACCATTTGTTGCTTTTTTCATCTAGATCAGGTTTTGGTTTTATCCAAACTTATAAACTTCAAATTTATGAACATAACTGCAGATATTAGTTTAAGAATGGTTGTACTGGGTGACACCAACATCCATCTAGCTCAGTATCCTGTTTCAGATAACAGATAGAGACAACTGCCTAGTATTACTCCAATATCAAAAGCTTAGTAGGCAGGCTTCAAAATTTGGTAATGTTGCAAGTTTTATTTTGACATATTTATTAAGCTACACTGCATATACTGTTTAATTTATGGAACAGATTCAATAAGAGTAGTAACAAGCAGAAATTCACAAATACTATTTCAGTGGTACTATGTGGTAGGTGCACTAGCAAATTTTTAAGATGGACCTTTCTCATTTTACCACATTTGCCAGCATTGCTAATGCATTTCCTGAAATACATTGAGTAATGTGTCTCAAACCTGAAGATGTAAGTGCTTAGTAAGCCCTAACTGAGGTAGCTTTAATGCTTGAATCCTTAAAAAATCTGTTTTTACTGCCCTATTCTAACAAATGAGGTTATTACAAATGTGCCCTTAACAGAGGTGGTCTTGCAAACATTGGGGGGGAAAAAGAATGGAAAATACCATGTTCATGTCTGAACATGCCAGATTTCATCATTCATAACTTGAAAAATGCTGAAGTGATTTTCTTTAAATTTGGATTGTTTTTCTTTCCTCTATTAGAGCCATAAAACAAGCCAAGTTTAAAGTTTGTAGCTTCAGCTGTTTTTTAATTATGCAAATATTTCAATATAAAAGTATGTTTTTCCATTGCTGAACTGATTTTGCTCAGACTTTCCAGAGATTTCCCTTTGGGCCAAGACCAGTCATAAAATGTATCTGACTAAAAGTAATTTGTTTAAAAATGTTATGAACAACTCTGTAAAAGGGATAGCTTTCACAGCATTTAATTTTGACAAATGTTATAGCACACATATAGATATGACATATATGTTCTTGCCAGAGCTTGTGATTTTTGGTACGTTTCTTAAAAGCTCCAACTACTGAAATCAGGAGACTGCATGTATTCATTAACTCCCTTTGTTTTTCCCACATACGTATTTTTGTGGTCACAGAAAGAAGTATTGAAAGGTGAAATGAATGTATCCCATAAGCTCAGGAACCCTCAGTCAGATCCGGAATCTCAGGCCTGGGAAGAGGGATATAACGGAATACAGCTGTGGCAGTGAGACCAGAGTCTTGATAGCCAAGTAATTCCCAGTATGTATGAGGAGCATCCGCAAAAATAATTAACCCAATAGTGTTCCTCAAATAAACTTTTCCAGTAAGGAAGTCCACAGATCCTATCTTCAGTTACCAGTACCTTTCCCAAAGCCTACTTCTCTCTCTGTACTAAGAGGTTTCATCACAGGTGTCTTTTACAGGCTACTTTTGTTCAAGACAGTTTTATCAAAATTCAGTCACGTTGAGGACCAATGCTAGAGAAAACAACAACATTTTCATCAATGTTAATCCTCAGGGTCACTGAGGAGGCCCAATGTCTTCAAGCTTTTCAGTAAAAATATATCATTTGCATCATCAGAAAATGCACCTCAGGTTGCCCAGAGAGGTGACAGATGTCCCATCCCTGGAAACATTCAAGGTCAGACTGGACAAAGCTTTGAGCAACCTGGTCTAGTGGAAGGTGTCCCTACTTACTGCAGGAGGGTTGGACTAGATGGCCTTTTAAAGGTCCTTTCCAACCCAAACCATTCTATGATTCTATGACCTGAAGAGGAAAACTTCAGACCACGATCATTTGCACATGCTCTGTGGAGTCTTAGAAGCTGACAATTTAGTTAACATTTCATCACACAGCTCCTGTGTGCCAATACTAAACACTTCTTCCCTATAAAACACACTGATCACACTCAGCTTGAATTTGAGCTTGCCTCTTCCTTGTAATTATTCCTACTGACAGAGAACAGAAAGGAATGGGAGAGAAAAGGGGCCTTGGGGCTGGAGTATTGTGACAGAAGAGATATGAACAGACAGCAGAAAGACCCAATGCATTCCATTATAAAGAGATACAGATTTTTCCTCTGAAAATATAAATAATTCAGACAGCCAAAGAATGTGGATTGAGAGATGGGAATGCCTTAGACTGGGATTGCTGATGCAGTTATTGCTTCTCTCCATTTTCATGATCTGCTCCAGTTGCATGGACAGGTTCCTTTTTAGTCCGCGCCTGAATGCCTACAGCTCATAGTCTGAGGTGAGCCAACAGTGTTTTTGGTGGGCACTAAAACAACACTGTGTATACTGTGTATACTGCAGCAACTCAACATCTTTGCAGTATGGATGAACCATATTTTTTGAGGAATTAGATGCTTTAGTGCACCAGTCTAAGCTCTCTTCCTCATCTGCAAGAGCTGTATTCTCAAAACTTTCTGGTCAATCTCTCTTTCTTTTTGGTAACAAACTGCAGCTTTCTGCCCTATGCTCTACTCTGCAAATACCCACTGATATTTTCACTCTCTGGAATGTCTAGGAAGCAACAACAACTGTTGCCACAGTATTCTCTGCATGTAATGATTAGCTGTAACTGGCCTTTACCCCACTAAAAAATCCCCTAAAATCCACACCTAATTTCCAGGATGTATAATTAATACTGTGTCCTTTCACAAATGAGCTGGCAACCTGCAACAACCCCTTCTATTCATCTTATTTCCTCTCCTTCTAGCCAGAGCTGTATCAAAGTGTATCCCTTCATTATTTCCATTACGTGATCCCCCATTCAATCTACACATAACTCAGTCAAAAGGTGCACATCTCCTCTCGTTACCCAGCCCCTCACTACCTAGTCCCACTACTGCCTGGTCCTGGACAGTATGCAGAGGATTTGACAGAGGAAACAGAGCCCTGTTAAGGACGCTCTTACAACCTCAGTATTGCCTATCTCATCTTGCCGTGCATGGGCACTGGAAAGGGAAAGGAGAATTGGGTAGGCCGTTTGCCTGTGTCTCTTCACAGAATGTAGCCTGATCAAAGCAATTCACTTCTACTCCCATGGCTCACAGTAATGCTGCTCTGTGCCGCTGCCAGAAAGCAAAGACCTTCCCATGGGGAAAATGGGAAGGGAAGGAAAAAAACCCACAAAGGCCAAATCTACCTTGATCTTTTACTCTCACACCTGTAAGCTCCAGCCCCATCCTGTGCTCTTTCAGACATAAACTAAGACCACTGGAATAAGTGACCTGCCCAACAGCTGATGAAGGATGGTTAAAAGCAGTAGTAGACTGGAAGGAAGAGTAGAGCCCTTTGCCTGGATACTGATCCCCTCTGTCTGAGTTACTACTGACAGAAATGCCTTCCAGCTAACAAACACGTTGTTTTTATTATTATTAACCTGGACAAAATATAAAGCAGAAGGTACCAACAAGCATATCCAAGTCCAAAGCTGACATTGCAAATGCTATTTTAATCCAGGCACAAACGCTTTGAGACTATATTGTTTCCTCAGAAAGGCAGGATAAATAACTACACACATCTTGCTTCTTCAAAAAATGTACTCCTGTGCATTAGAAAAAGGAAATGTATTTTATACTGTAACTATTCCTAAATGCAGTAATTCTTCCAAAGATCACTTAGCACTTAGAAACTTTTTACACTTTCAAAGCAGAACTAGACCTAATTAAGTGTTGAAATAAGTGTGTTAGCAGTAGTCTATGCCATTCTGTGGTATCATCATATGCTAAATTAAGGGACACGTTTTCCTTCTTTCATTATTATTTTAATGTGAGGAGGTGGGAAAAAGATGATCCACACCAAAGGAAGGAAAAAGGGGGAAAACAATAACAAATTGGTATCTCTTTCAAGAACTGCCCCACAGGCCAAACATTTTTATGTTCTTAATCATTATTAAATGACTTAACATGACACACAGAGCCTGGCGAATGATTGCATCCTGACATGAGAACGAATTACAAATGAAATGAAAGATCAAGCTGTATTAGAGGACTGCCTCTGGGAAATGAAAATCTTTAATTCTCTTTTATTATTGACATTTATTTGGCTGCCATGAATAACAACATAGCAAAGAGATTCAGCTATGCTTGTGCACTGAATAGCTTATCCCACGGCTCAAAACTGCCTTAACATTTATCATGTTTGCTTTTGTAGCTGACACCATTGCATACATTCTCTATCCATCTTGCATTTATCATGCATATAAAGTGTATTCTCTAATTTAAGTTCATTTCATAGCGAACAAACAGCTAAGATTAGCAAGTGCCAGTCCTCAAATAAGCTCCCAGTTGTAAAAATATCAAAGACGGGATTAATGGATTTGTTAACAACTCCAGTTTGAAGAATAAAATAAGTACACAGTGAAAATTAAATAAGAGTACAGGACGGTTACATATAAGATTTAGGTTTACTACTGTTATTACTAGCTCATGTATAAAAACATTTTTACACTGCTATTTTTCAGCCAACTGTACAATACTCAAGTGGAGTGCCTCCATATGGGCCATTCACGTAATGCAACACTTCCATCATTATTCAGTGAGATACACATACCTAACCCTCAATCACTGTTTTCTATTTCCTTCAAACCAGTTTGTAGCTAAGAAAATAGGGGAAACAGCAAACTGTTGCAGAAATCATTCAAACTGCTGCTAAGAATGATCTATAAAGCAGTGACATACCTACTTAGTGCCTAGCCCTGCAGCCACAGTCTGAAGCCAATTCTGATTTGGAGGCAAATATCATATGAGTAAGCACTAGTCCCTCAGGTGCAAAGCTTCCTCAACTTCACTTGATTTCCAAAACAGGAATTCAGCCCTGACTAATAACTTACCTTGTGAAGGAAGGAACGACAAAAATGGCTTGCCACAGCACATGTTTTTAATAGCTTATTTAGTCTAGAAGCATAGGTGGACTGAATTAAAGAGACTGTCAAAAGGTAGGCAGTCATGTTTATAATGCTTAAATCTGTGCGTCGTACATCACCAATTTAGACAGCACAAACTACTTGTATCCCTGCTAGAACACCTTTTTCCCACGTACTCCTTTGAGAATAGAAGAGCAGACGGCTGAGAAAAGCTAAAGTGAGACTTTCTGCTCAAAGCAAAAATGCCTGGAAATTCACTTAGTACCGGATTTCACTTCCTCCTCTTCACAAATGTTTAAATATACTATACTGTTGCACAGCTGTTCTCAGCAGGCATAGTGTGTTCTTGTTTGCAGCAAAGATGGCTACACAGATAAAATCTCAAGTCATAAAAATCTGAGTAAAACCAACTGGATCA
>JANHGB010062947.1:0-18613 GCA_026283785.1 Coracopsis vasa
GCAATGTTTTGGCCAACATAAGTAATATCAGTACCCACAGGCAATCAAGAGAATTAGAGAAGAAAAGGACCTCTCAGGTTATCCAATCCCTGTAGCTGGCATTCAAGAACAGTTTCATACCGAATTTATTGAAGTGTATGGTTCCTACCAGTTGTAATTTGCAAGCACCGTCCTTGCCTTATCTCCCTTCATCCCACACACAGGATGATGCAGGCAGGAGGCACGTTGGGTCCTTTCTTGGCTGGGCAGGGCTCACACTCCCTCTAGCACTCTTGTGTCCGACTTTTACACTGTTCTGTTGATTTGGGCATTTATCTTCTCTGTCCTTTAAAAGGATTAGGAGACAAGTTAGTAGGTTATGTTCTCAGGCAAAACTCCCACCTTTTTTCTCACTTGGAACCTTTCACTTGTTTTTTACCTCTTTTTTACATCTTTTTTTACCTCTTACTGGTTTCTGTTAGGGGCTTGGGGTTTTGTTTTTAGCACATTCTTTTTTTGTGGTATTTAACTCTTGCTACTCCTATCATGCATCTCCTCACCTACTTCATGCAGCCACTTCCTCACTTCAGGTTCTTGCTCTCCTCGTCTCCCCCTCCCTGTTCCCTCAGGGATCCATTTTGGCTGTGCTTTCCCTCCCACTGTCCCAGCCAAGGGGAGGGAAATGGGGATGTCCCATTTCTCAGTTTCTGCAGAATCTCCAGGTCCAGTATTTCACGTACTACTTAATACTAAGACGCTGAAACCAGCATTATTAGTTTAAATAACTTTTAGCTTTCTGAACCTCACCTGGAATGATTGCATTCTGCTATCATTGTGCCACTACCCCTGTGGCAGGAGAGCTGGTTCAGTGGCTGTAGCTGGGGATGGGAGTTGTGTTATAGAGCTCTTTGTGACACAAAACAATTTACTGAATCTTCCGCCAGTTTCTTCATTCTGTAAAATACTAGTGGTCACTGGGAGGTAAAAATCTCGTGGGACTTGAATCCTGTGGGCTGGAGAACAGGGAAACTGCAAGAAGGAGATGGAGAGAAATACATAAATAAAGCAGCTCAAGGGCTGCTCCCTCACCTACCAGTTTCTCTTTCATTCACTTCCAGATAAGGCCCATAAAGTGCAAAGCTGACGCTATCCTGGAAAAGGAAAGAGAAAAAGGTTTTTCTTTCACTTTCCAATCACAAACACTTCACATGGGGAAGGAAGAAGGAAAGATCCCTCTGCTCCTTTCCTCCAGCTGGGCTTTTTGGTCCCCTTGTTGTGGCCTGTCACCACCCTGGGGTAGTCGTACCCATCGCAGGTGGCTTAGCCCTCAGCCCGCATTGGCACAGCCGGCTCCGGCCCATGGGTGCCAAGGGGAGAGGCGTCCGTGCCTCAGCCCTGTTGCAGCATGTAGGGATGAGAGAGGAAAAAGAGGAGGGGAGAGGAGAGGAGAGGAGAGGAGAGGAGAGGAGAGGAGAGGAGAGGAAACAGGAGAGGCAGGTGTGTGCAGCAATGGGGCGATACCATTGCCTGCTGCTTTCACCGCTGGAACCCCGCACATGGACGGGGCTGCAGCACTTGCTGGAGCCATCAGGGCAACCAGGAACCCGGCTTTATCATCATATGTGATGTTTAGGGTGTTTGAGGTGGTTTTTCTTCCAATAATGAATGTGAGATTTCATTTTGGGAAGCACATCTTTTCTTAGAAACACAACTGTGACTGACTTAGCACAACTGTGATTTTCTGCAAACACAACTGTGTTTGGGGTTGTTGCATTGGAATGCTAGGGTAGGAGAAACAGTAATTCTGGATTAATGGAGAAAGCAAGAAAATAGACACCCTCAGAGGAAGCCCTATGTTCACCACAGCTGCCATATACTGGCAAAACTGATGCTGTATCCCACAGGAAATATTTTAGTGTGGAGAACCTCCTTTTTGAAGAGAGCATACTGGGTGCCTGCCATAACACACACAAGTGAACCAAAGTGCTTGGGTTCGCATATCAATACAGTATTTCTTTAGGAGCATGTGTGAAATAAATTGACTTTTTTTCCCCCTGGCATTGCATGATTTCCTATTTGGTGTTTGGGAGTTCCCAAACGGGGAAGGGACAGGGGTTGGGGGGGAATCCATATAATTTTCTATTTCCAAATATTATCTTCTTCTTTGGAATAAAGAGATCCAGTCTTACTCTGCCCATGATTCTCCACATTTATATGTTGGCCCTTGTTTGCATCTGCTTGGCATTATCCAGGATTTGGGCTTTAACCTGATAAGAATTCAAAGAAATTATATGGGAATTGATGGGATCGCTATGAATTTCCAGCGGTATGGGCTAGTGCAAACCATTGCCTATTAATCTTGTGTTCTTTCTGCAAATAACAAGCTGGATTTGGCCCAGTGAGAATAAAACAAATTGAAATCATTCATAAAGAGAAGGAAATGGCTTTAAGGTGGAAGAATAACATATTGGTGGGTTGTCTCCAAGTATCCAGGGTTTGGAAGTACCGAAGCACGTACAAAGCTTCAGTTTAACATGTTCTCAGCTGCCCCGCTGCGTGGGGCTGGCTGCTGAACCGGAGCCATGTGCAGAAGACCTGCTTTCATGAAAGGATTATATAAAAAAAGAACTAAAAACTGCAAGAAGGAGCAAAATGTTCAAGGGCAGCCAACCCGGAGGAAAGCAATGCAATTTAGTTACGGGAAGTGTTTATAAATGCAGTTTATGAACACGTATGAAAGAGTCATTTTTTACTGTTCAGGCTGCAACTGTCACACAGAAAAGAAACAATTGTTTTGTCTTTCTCAGGGGTTTTTAGGGAATACATCGCAGTTCAGTTATTTATTTGGACCTGTTTTTTCTCTTTTAATAGCTTCTTTTTTTGTTATTTCAGATTGAAATTTGTTGTGTGCTCCCCTGCATGTGATGGAGAGAGAAACCTTTACGTGGCTTATCCGAAAGTGGGAATCTATTTCCTATTTTGTTTAAAATTTCAGACTTTCTTTTCGCACCCGTGGCTTACCCAGTTTGATCTGCAAACCTCCCTTTTTGTTTCTCTTACATCATCAGGACAAATGTGAAATGGCACAGAATGCCTGGAATTGCAACAACGCAGTGTAGCAGAACTGACTATCAAGCTTCATATATAGATTAGATTAATGCATAAATCTTAATTTGATATTTCACATTACTGGGCTGATATTTTACAGATGTAATGCCAAGTTGTTAAGTAAATGAAAATCACGGAGAGTCCAATTCTGAAAGGATTACTCAGGCAAAAAATCCCTGAAGTCAAAGGGAGTATTGCCTGAACGAAGTCTGCAAAATTAGAACTAGAGCCATATTCCCCAAACAGACAAGCAGATTTATCTTAGAGATCTGCCCATGAGTTGAATTCTTGTAACAATGAAAGATATATAGGGAAAATGAACAAGTAGGTAACCTGAAATATAAGGAGAGGCTGATAAGATCACACCAACCCTGAGCAAGCACTTGTGTGGTTGGTGATGTCAACAGGAGCCCAAGCTGTTTTAATAAACTTGTTCATAGCTGTCCTATACGGTGTTTTATATACTCAAGTACATAGATCACGTACGAGTTTAACAAGAAGAGGATTCATATTAAATTTGCACATAAAATACCTCCGTGAAATATGTGAAATGCTTTTCTTCTTTATATGATTCCAATAAAACATCGATCATAAAACTCTGCCCTCCCGCTTCTTTATATTCAGTTTCAGCTGTTGCTTTGTGTTTAAAGTTTGAATTCATGACACTCAGCAGATACAATTTGGGGGCAGTTTTAATTGGTGAAGAAAGACCATTGCTCTGCTTGCTCGCTCAGGGGGTATAAATCAGGAGAAACCCCACCAGGACTGGTGAAATGTTGCATCTGTAGAAGAGCCTGTTGGGCCAGATGATATAAACGGTTGCAGCTCCTGTGAAATACCGTAGTATTGTGTCTGTTTATAGCTGCTCAGGATCTGGCCCACTGACTGGGATGGAGCTAAGCCAGCGATGATTTCTGCCCTTTATCATGAGTTTGCTTGGTGTTTTGCACTGTAAATTCTCCCAGTTCTTGCTGCCAAACTCAGCTCCCTTCTTCACAGTTTCATACTCTGAGTGTGAACTGGTGGAAATCCAAGGGTAAAAAAGTGGTGAGTATAAAGCACAGATCTGTAGCCTGGATCTGAGAGGAACAGCTTGACCACAGAGGAAGTTATTTGCACAAAAAGTATTCAAACAGATATGCACGGTTTACATGTGTTTAGTAAATCTTGTCTGAAAACTAGAACCAGCTGTATAGTATATGGAGGCCCTGATCCCAGCTCCTTCTGAGCAGCGTTTCATACATTTGGATGATACATTTCTAGTCACTTTTTCCATCTTTTAATTTGGGGGCTGCTAGGGATTGAAATAGGAGGAGGGTGATTTCTATTTCAGTTTGTAGTCATTGTCAGCATCCCCAGGTAGCTGTTCACAGCTCTTTCCTGCTTGGGGAGACATTCCCATCGCAACCCCTTTCCTCCTTACCTCCATCTGCAGCCTGGAAGCAGAGGTATGACATAATGCCCCTATGGTAGCTCAGGGGCATGAAAGGAGCCTTTTATGCCAGGCTCGTCCTTCCATGCTGGTGTTAGGGCAACAAGCAGGGACTAGCTGAACCCACAGCATTTGCCCTGCGTGAGGACAGTGAAATCGATTGAGCCAGTCTTGGGTCGCTCCAAAATGAGAGGAGAACCAGGCCTGAAAGCTACATTTGCATGCAGAATTAGGAAAGTTGTAGATGCAAGCAAGATCTTTTTTCCCTTTTTCCCCCCCTTCTTTGTGTGTGTGTGTCTAACTATGCAACAAATTTTGTAGCTGAAATTTACATACTTCTTGATTCATGAAATTATGAGCAGCTGCTATTTTGCTACATTCTTAAATTGAAAAGGCAGCGAAGAAAAGAACAGACACATTAGGCAAACTCCATCTGCCCCTCATGTCTATCACTTTCCTTCACTCTCTCCTTTGCCAAACAGGATACAATGGCATAATCAGATGTCTTGGTTTGCTGGGGAGAGTCCCCACATTTGTATAGCTGTCGTCTAAGACGGGATTTTTGTTTTTAAGACAACTTCTTAACATGGTTTCTTGTTCCCCCTGAAACGTGTATACATATTTTCAGAGGAGACCACAGAACACAAAAGATCTCGGGAAGAGAGTAACCTTCAAAATGGCTTACAGGCTTTGGGAGGCTCCTGGAAGTCTTCAGACGTTTATTCTGAGGGTTCTTTGGATCACTGGGATTTAAGAAGCTTTCCTATTTTTATTCTTTTTTTTTTACCTTCCCTCTTCTTATTCACACTACAGAAGTGAAAAGATTTGGGGTGAGAAGGTAAAATACAGCATTCAGAATTAGGACAGATGGGGTTTTTTCTAGCTTTTGCAATGAATCTCTGAAAAATCCAGGCTACAGGTAGTTCCCTGCTTGGAGAAAAGGGTTGTTAAAGCTCTTTGGAGATGAGAACTTCTATCTCCTGCATCACTGAAAACAACCTGTCCTTTTCTTTGTACTAAATGCCACTATACAAATACTAACACTACATTGCACCGTGATGTAAATGTTTTAAGCTTCCATTTTTGAATTAAAAGATGGAAGCTCAGAATTTTAGACCTGCTTAACACCTGGTTGAACATTTACAAACCGGTAACAGCTAAGTGCATCCCCGGTGAGTGGAGTTTTTCTCTTTTTGTTGCCCCACTTAAGAAACATTGTCATTCAGTCCCATTAACATAAATAGGTTCCCTAGGAGATGTCCCATTAAAGTGGCCATCCCTATTAAGCATGTCCCAATTAAGTAGTGTTTATTGTATGGCAGGTTCCAGACCTCAAAGCAGAATAATTTTCAGTTCCTAGAGGGGAAAAAAATAAGTCAAAGAAATTACATATTTAAAAAAGGCTTAAATTGATACAAACTGATAACAGCCCCAAAATGAAAAATGAGGGCTGACACTTCATCCTTTTGTTTACCCTGTAATGCTGCTTTTCTGGTTTTGAGTTAAGAATGTAGCCTACACCCTAACTATGAATTTCTTGGCTTTGATTTGATTGTGTCATAACTTAATGTTTTATGACTTACAATCACATTAGTCATAGGAGTCACTCAAGTTTAGAGATGATGGAAAAGACATAAGGGATAGACAAATCCATACTCAGAGAGACTAATAGTCTTGTGATTGAAACGGTGGGCTGGGACCCAGGACATGCAAGTTCAGTGTCCAGGCCTGTGCCAAATGTTTCTGCCTCACTTCGAGCAAAACACCAAGACTCTATTCACAGTGTTATTTAGATACCTGAACAGATATTTAAATATATTTTGTATGCTTCTGTGCATACATAATCTATTCTGCTCTTTTCTCAATCAAGGTGGATTTAAACTGGGGTTTATTCAAGGTGCTAACAGACAAGCTCTGGAAAATCTTCCTATGTTGGCTGAAGATGATACAGCTCTCTGTTGTCTGCTGCCAAAGGCTACCCCTTATCCTCCAAATTACACTAGTGTCAGCCACTTCAGCATAAAATCTGGGTCTTTAGCACAAACCTGCCTTCAAAGAGCTGAAATGACTTGCACTGATTTTGTCTCACTGGTGCAGATGCAGGCAGGTATCTCCTGCCTATTATGCTTCTGTGGGAGGTAACCTCCAGCACAGAGACTGAGTGGAGGAGGAGTAATGCCATCTTCAACAACTGAGGGGAGTTCATCACGCTTACACTTTCAGCCAGGGCATTTGCACCTCAGTGTTTACCCTGCAGAACCAAGACACTTCTTGTGTAGTTTTACTCCAAATGAGACAACCTGTCCTTCCTGTGAAGCAGCAGCTTGTACCTGGGTGGAGTTTAATAAATATAAGAAACATATTCTTGATCCAGGGCCACAAGCTGAAATCTCTTTATGGCAGGACCTCCAGAAGTTTCCTCACCACAGCTGAAAATGGGAAATACAACAGATTTCCAGTAAATAGAATTTTGATTTGTACACAGTGATGCCTTCTCTGCATCACTCTTCAGGTGCTTCTGACAAATAGACAGTTTGAGTCATCCCAATTTCTTTATTTCATAGAATCATAGAGTCATTTAGGTTGACCTTTAAGATTGAGTCCAACCGTAAACCTAACACTGCCAAGTCCACCACTAAACCATGTCCCTATGCACCATGTCTGGAAGCTTCCATGCAAGCTTCCCTGAAAAGCAATATACATGTGTTAACCACTTTTCCTTAGTCTCAATAATCACTTTTGTTTTGGAAAAGGAATTATCCCTGGAGTACAGTTTCATATCAAAAGCAGTGATTTGTACAATGGTGCACAAGGGGTTCATGCATTTAATACATAGCCCATGGTCTGAAAAACCTTAAGATTCCTTGTTTTCACAAGAGGCATAGTACTTCAAAGTGAGGCTTTGTGAGTAGGTGGTAAACTTTCTTCTGGGTCACTAAATAGCAACTGGGTGCTTTGAAACCATCTCCCAGGAGCCAGGTAATCTGTGGTTGAGTGATGCAGATGTCCTACTGTGGTCAAATCAGAAAGAAAGACTTCTATCCTTAAGGCAGTGATTACACCTGGTATCCTTATATCTTACTTCCAGTAAATAGGTGGAGAACAATGTGGCTTTGTAGTGCCCATTAATAATATTAGTTGTTGGCAGCAAGAGCCTCAGGGTCTTTATATGGTTTACTGAAACACTGCATCACCATGTGCAGGAGAAATGGTTAATATTCAGAGTACCCAGGGCTTCATCTCGGAACCAAAATACCTGGCTTTGCATAAACCTGGTATGTTTGTGTGACTGGGATGAGAATCTCAGCAGAGGAAGCTTGCGCCTGTTTCTTAGTGTCTCTTGTTTGAAGATAGAGATTTTGGTGTGAAACCATTTTTCTGGGGTTTAGAATTTGTCCAGGACATCCAAAGCAGGAGCCCACAGTAGTGTATGAAGACTCAAATGGTTCCCAGTGCAGAAAGCAAAGTACAGCAATGTACCTGCATAGGGACTTGAGTATATTCTTTCAGCCCTGACACAAATCAACTGCAGGGCACTTTGACACATCCCAACCTTTCAGAGTGTATTTTTTGAGCTCTGCTCATTATCTGAGTCTCCATTCAGATGCTCTCAGCACAGATGCCTTCCTCATCAGCTCTGCACTAAAACATACAGTAAGTGAAATTCTGCCATATGTTAATACATATGTTTCAGTTTCAATAAGCATTTGATGCAGGGCTGTTTTTATTTTTTTTCCCAGGCAGTAGAAATTACAGAGTTTATACTATTCCCTTCCCTCTCTACTTAAATATACTGGTGAGCTTAAATAAACTAATTACATTAAGGTTAGCTATGTGCAGCGTAACCTGTCACAATGGCAGAAACATGTATTGATTCTTAATGGTTCAGCATTTATCTGTTTGGTCCAAACCAGCTGGGGATGGCAGAGTCAAACTGTCTGAGACTCTCTGTGATGTTGTAAAATGATGGAGAGGCAGATAGCCTGGAGAAAAGGTGTAACCGGGATTTTCACTTCATCCCCACCTCAAATTTTCCCATCTGGCATATCACAACATAATGATGTGAATGATGTCATCAAACTGGGAAAGAGGATCTGAATGGGATGGTTTTCTCTTGTACTGAACTTTGTAAGCTGCCCACAAATGGTAATTAGCAAGTGCCTCCAGTTTATTTCTGGCGGAGGCTCAGTCCATTTTCCTCAGGCTGGAATCAGTCTGTTCAGCCACGATGCTTCTTTTTGTTTGTTTGTTTGCAAATAAACTCTTGGAAAGATACCGGGCACATTATGAGATTTACAGATCAGTTGCTATGCACAAGTATGCTGCTTTTACAGCGGTGCAATACCTCTGAGTAATGCCTTTGATTTAACTGGAGCTACTCTTGATTTGCACCATCGTAGGAGCCACATTAGGCCCCATAACTCTTGTACACAGGCTTGAAAGCATCCAAGCAGTTATGAATGAGAACAGCATTTGAGATAGAACAAAGAAAAACAAGCCAAAAAAAAAAAAAAGAATATCCAACTTGCATCAGCCTTGCCTGCTGGATTCTTTGCTTTACAACTAGAGAAATACCTCAGCAGACCCTCAGCTAGCAGAAGCTGGCACAGCTTTGTTAAAAATCAGTGGAGCTTTGCTGATTTATATCAGCTGAGAATCACTATCTGCCCCAATGACAAAATGAGGCATTGAAACGTAGTGGGAAGGCAATAGGGTTTATCTATGGTTACAGCATTAAAGCAGCACCATAAGATAAACCAGTTCTTGTCCAAAGCTTTCAAAAAGGAAGGTGTCTGTGGGAATAGAGTCCTGACTTTGCTTTCTCAGTGTTGGCTTCTGATCACTGTGCCAAGACTGGCATCTTCTCTTCCCTTAGCAAATCAGCACGGCTCCAGCAAGCTCTTCATTGACTGCCAATGCTGTGCTACCGATAATTTACTACTATTGAGAAACATCTCTGCTTTCAGTGTGCACAGGAGAGTTTGCTCCTGCATGCCTGGATTTGTTCGGTTACGTACTTTATGAACATTATTAAAAAGAATCAAAGGATTCTTTTGGGTTCATTTTTCATAAAATGTCTCAAGCATTTGATAAATAAATAATCTTCTACTTAAAATGGGCACGAATTCCATAAAGACTCGGAGGTGCAAGCAGGTATGTGCCAAGCCCAGCTCTCCTCCAGGGGGATGTATATATCTATATACCTGTAATTATAGGCTGATAATTATATAATTCACTGTACGTATATCATCATTTGTGAATAACTGGGTAAGTTGGCAACACAGAAGGGCGGGACTGTATCATAAGCTAATAAAAAAAAGCAATTATATTTCTTTCTGATCCAGTTCTCACCTTCCCAGTGAGATTGGGGCATTGTGCAATAAGTGAGAAATGAGGAACCTCAGAACACTTGGAAGCAAGATAAGCATCCAAATGCCTGCTTCTGTCATTCAGAGCTCAGCTGAACTGTTTCAGTCAGGAAATTATGGGCTGCCATGGGAACAAAGGTCCCTTCCCAGATTACCAAAAGGAGTCTGAAGTGAGTCAGAAATGTTACAAGAATAGGCTTTCAAATGGCATTTTTTTTATTTCCCAGGTTAATACAAGTTTGAATCTAAGCACTAAGGCTAATATGAGAAATTTCATTTCAGCTTTACGCAACATCTCCTCGCTGTACATACAGTTCACCTCCAAAACCATTCCTAGAAGAAGGTATCTCTTCAGCCCTGCCTGCATCTGTCACATCTTGTTTTATACCAACTTTGCAAACTGCTTAAATAGGGAACGTTTGTAATCTATGTTGATGCTGCATCCTGCAGAAGGTGCTTTTGGAGCTGACAGGAATCACAAAGTTTTACATAAGCCTCAAAAATTTGATAAATTATGAACAAGTGCCTTTGTTTCCTAATTCACAGTGTTCTTGCAAGTCTCTAATTCCTTTCCAAGATGCATAGCAGAGTGTCCTCAATTGAACCAAAATGTTCACCCACTATCTTAACTTTTAATTCCTCGGGACTGCTCATACTCTCAAAAGCCTAGAGACAGTGCCCAGTATCAGGGTAGGATTGAGCCTCTAGTACGTAATATAGAACAGAACAAATCTGGGCACGCAGGAGATAATTTAGTTGTGCAGAATGAAAGCACAGAAGTTTCTCAATTCTGGTGAATTATTGGTAGCACAGCATTGGCAGTCGGTGTAGTGCTTGCCGAAATTGTGATGATTTGTTAAAGGAGAAAGAGAAGCCAATCCTGGCAACAGAATTCCAGGAAAAAAAGAAAAAGCCAGCATTGTCCTTACACACATAGGCTGTTCTTAGAGCTCTAAATGAAACATAATTTTTTTCAGAGGCTCAAATGCTGGAAGCACAGATCAGCCACATTCCCTCTACCATTTATTACAGTTTGCTGTCACTGTGTCGCTGGCTGTAAAGCAGGCAAAAGTGCTAAGCTGTTTTTCCTGTGTGAAATGAAAATGACTGGAGTGGGACAAATGTAGAGCCAAGCTCTCTGTTTGGAGCTGAGCTGGCTGTCTCACTCTCAAGGTCCTACTCAGCAGAAACCAAATCAGTATCATCAGACAGTTTATTTGGGCTGGAGTCTCTGTGGCTATTGCAAAATCCTAAGAGGTCTAAAGGATGTTTTTCCTACAATGTCACCATTAGCTCCTTTGCTATGAGGAAGATCATAAATGAAAAGTGGATCAATTCTAATGACACTCCCTCTGGTTCAGCAAGGCATGGAAGCATATCCTGAATTTAAACATCCAAGTATCAGGAAGGCTCCTCACCAGCTCAAAGCTAAGCATGTGCCTGTTACTTCGCTCAGTCAGAAAGCTGGTGATTCGAAGGTTGAATGAAGCTTGGGATAAAGTTTCAGGTTTGGGTGATCTGTCCTCTAATTCAAGAAGCTACTGTGAGGGAGAAGGCATTTTGGAAGTATTGACTCCCTCCCATAGTCCCCAACAAACTGGTAGGACTGACCACAGTTGTACCTGCAGACAGGTTCCCATAGTCCCCAACAAACTGATAGGACTGACCACAGTTGTACCTGCAGACAGGTTCCATTTATTTCACTCATCGAAAAGCTCTCTCTGAACTGAACTGAACAAGCTGTCCATGTTCAGTTTATATCTGTATTTGTGTGTTCATACTTACGCAGTCATGTATGTGAAATGGAACATTCTAGCCATTTCTGAGTGTTGCAGAAGTGAAATTAATGCATTTTCCCTGTTTTTGATGAAAATTATTGCCATGCTTTTCTATACCACACAGATAATATATCAAAGAACTTTGAAACCAGATACTTGGCACATAAACAGCTCTCATTGAGGGATATGTCCACAGCCTCTATAGGAAAAAAAGCCTTGTTTGAATAACATTAGAGTCTGAAGGGCTGAAAGTTGGCTGTTTGTTACATGCAACAGAATATTTCACTGACTTAGAAATGTCTGTGTGATAACATCTAGAGAGAGTGGTGTACTGTCACTCCAGTACACACACTGATACTGGGGTAAATGGGATAGTTAATGAAGTAGTTTTATTTTAAGTTTTGGGTTTTTTCTCTCTTTGGGTCAATAAGCCCAACTTGGCCCAAAAGACCTAAGATCTTAAAATCTTTCAAAAGAGTATGGTAGGTGTACTCTTAGTGCCCTCACAGGAGTCAATATGATATTCACATCACAGGAATTACATACGGGGCTGAAACTGGGCTCAGATGTTCTTGCTGCTGTAAAACAGTGGGTTGTGCTCCCCTCCATGTTCAGGGTGGTACAAAATGCTATGGCAGCTGAGAGCATTCTTAGGTAATACTTGAACTTCTCTAATGTTTTGTGGGCAAGGACTCTAAATATCTTCATCTGCAGTAATGAATTTTGGCACAAAGAACTCTTTAAAACAGGTTAGGAATTAACATGGCAGCTTAACACATAGAAAAAAAATCTTCTTTTTAAAGACAGTTTTCCACAAGTGTCCCAAGTTTTATTTATTTCTTTGCTCAAAGTAGATTAGATTCGTAGGAGTTGGATTTTAAGAGATACTGAACAACCTAGAGCTCCTACAGAGCTTATACCATTAATGATTCCTAGAAAAATGTATATAGTCACCAAAAATATGGAGTTTTAATGTGCAGTTCTACTCTTGGAATAAGGATAAGACACATCCTCCTACCCTGAGGTTTGGGGGTTTGTCAGTATCGTTACCAAACACACTCAAATTTGGGTGCAAAAATCAACTCTTGCAGAGCCATTGAAGCTCTGGGAAAGTGAGATGGCATTTGCACATCTCCTGTCTTATGAGCAAAATTATTGCTGTGTTCTACTCAGATACATCTGTTGCTTTTTAGGCTTCAGCTGTCCAGCAGACAGTTAACCAAGTCTGGATTCATTCACCCGGTTATTAAATCATGTATTCAATGGAAGTGTTCTGAGAGGCCAAATGGACTCTGTATAGCACTAACAATTCAGCACTTTGAGCAGAAAATAAAAGGAGTAAGGAGTGAATACTTGGGAGGAATAATTGTGTTTTGTACAAAGCTCTCCCTGCAATTCTCTCCTGTGATGGCAGGAGAGAATGATAGAAATCTATCTGTTCCCAAGGTGAATTGCTTGAGAATCTCATCTTAATAGGGTGGGGGCATTGCTAAATGGGGAAGGTAAGAAGTTTCTTGAATTTCTGAGGGCTAGTCTGGGCTAATTCCTTTGTGCTTGTCGGGAGGTATCAATTCCTGAAAAGGGAGTTTCCTTTCTCTTTCCTATGACTAGTCCGGATGGTGCCTACACACTTCACATATCTACATATGAGCTGACTTCCCCGCCCGCTTGGTGCCTACTGGCCCCACTCCCTTATCTAATCAAGGTTCAATCAAAGTTAATTAGGGATCTAGTTTTCTGTTCCTACATTAGGCGTAAAGCAAAAGAAGCTCCTGGGCATATCTGATCAAGAAGCTGATCTGTGTTATAACTATGTAATAACTGGCACAACTGTGTAATTACAATACAGCACTATCTAAGGTTACATCATTATCATTATGCTTAACACTAAAACAAAATGTGGTTATCATGATTGCTGTCAACACATTTGTGATATGCCACCCAGGAAGATGAGGCTATATACATGTCACCCAAGCTCTATTTGAACCTGGAAAATAGTTTGTTCCTGCAGATAGGGCATAAGAAGAAAAAGTAATACATAGAACTTTGACAATTTCGGGTTAAATCTGCCCTTCCTTTTCACCCTTTCTCTTCTCGTTGCTTTGTTAGCCAGACTTATCAGTGAGTGCATTGACTGAGGAGCCACTGATAATAAAAACGTAATCTACCTATGCATGTCTAGAGTCTGTTTCCACAGGGTAGAGAACTGCAAAGTTCCAAGAGCAGTGTTAACTCGAAGGCATTGCACAAATTACAGTTTTTAGGTTTGATTTCCTGCTTGCTTAAATAGGTAGTTTAATGAACTAATACGTAGCTATAAAAAGTAGATGCCATGAAACATATTAGAACTGCAATTCACTTGAAGAGCGGACAATATTGAAAATATCATTTCTACATCTTCTCCTTCTTCCTGGGTTTAGTTATATGAGGGAAAGGATATTGCACAGCTTTTAGTGACTAGTATGCATGTGCAGTGTTAAATATCAGCCATTTTTTTGTTAATGATAGGTCTGGATGTGATTTTTTAGCTAAAGACAGCTTCCTTAGCTTACCTCATATCACAGCATCTGGTATCTCTAATTGGAATCATTTTCATAATAACCATAAGCAATATACATTACCATCTAAATATGAAGGCTGACTACAATACAGACTTGTCTACAGCTCTTTAAGTATCCAGGATCCAGTCCAAAGCCCCTTAAACTCGAGGGAAAGACTCCTGCTGATGTTAGCCTTATCTAGCTTAGGTGCAATGTAACAAAAACCTCTCCCGAAACTCCATGTAAAAAAGCAGAGGTATATTCATTATTAATAACTTTCAGTGCAACTCTGTCAAGTCCCTCCAAAGGTGGTGCCCCTTTCTGTTACTAAATAAAGCCTAATTCAGCCAGTATTTAGATACGTGCACAACTTGAAATGCCAGAGTCGTTTTGTGGATTTTCATGGAAGTTCAAGGCACACAGTAGGTTAGTCTACTCAGTAGCTTACTATTATGAGTTCAAAATTTCACAGGTTCATTACTAGTAAAAGAAAATTACTTGCTTCATAGAGAAACACATGACCAATACTCATTTTTTTATGGTATTATTATCTTGTCTTGAATGATTTCAGAAAAAACCTTGCTTCGCTACAACACTCATAAATTCCTAGGATATCCATAGCCAAAGTCTTCAGCTACTCATTGAGCAGTAGACATTGATGTTACGTTCAAAGTGTAACATTTTATATTCGTCACAATCAGCAGTTCTCAGTAAGATAAAAATACATGAATTCATCTTAGTCTGGACAGTTTCTCCAAAAGAAATCCTACTGTCAAATTGAAGGCAAAAGAAGGGATTAAATAGAGTTCCCTAACAACTGCACGCACAGGCTAAAATTTTACATAAAAAGGTGCAAATGCTTTTAAAAAGAACCATCCCAGATTGCATTTTCTTGCTCTCTCCCATATAATTGTAAACAGCTTTGATTTCAAAGGGAAAATCAGACAATTATTTTATAATGAGAGGTGTGGTCTAGTGATTCGAGCATCAGACTGGCAGCCAAAAACCACTGGAGTTTTAATCCTGGCTCTGACACTGACACCATCTATTGCCTTAGGCTAATCAGTATAAGTTTGACTGAGATCTGCTCCTTGTGGGTACAAGAGGTAGGGATAGCTGCAGAATTCCTGATTCAAAGCTACAGAAGTGGGCAAGAACCTTCCCTCCACTGCACCCAACATGGCCCCAGAGTGAAGGACAGCATCCCTGACCAGAGGAAGAAATTAAACCTACGCAATATTCACCTTAGGCAAGCTGAGGTTCAGGAAAGCCATAGTTGCTAAGTGCTGTCAATAAAAGCTTTAAAACCTCTTTGCATAAGCATATTTGAGTAGGTCTCTGCTTTGAAGAAAGCCTGCTGCTTAGGTCGAGGGGTGAGTTAAGCCAGTCTTGCCTTTAGAACACTCCCGGCACCTGGGGAGGTTTTTATTTCCTTTAAGCACCTTGTAGTTAAATTTTTAGTCATTGTTTTCTTTCTTCCTGTGTGCACCCATCCCCCAGTGACCCCCAGCTTTCCCTTTGCTTCTCAGTACAATTCCTCCTGTCTCACTGAGTTGTCTGATTTCTTATCCTAGATTAATACGAACACAGACAAAACCCTCATCCTTGGGGATTTTAATTGGAAGGTTGATTGCCTTTTCTTCTTTGCTTGTACACTTTCCATCGCTTCAGCTTCCTTGGGGTGCACAGACAGACTTTCAATCTCCCCCCTCACATTCGCCATCATGTTCTTGATCTTTGTTTGCTTGGGGCTTGACTCTTTCTGATATATCTTGCCATTTCAGATGACAGATCAGCTCTTTGATGTGTCTAATTATGATGGAGAGGGGGCAGAGAAAGCAGGACCTCCTGAAGCCAGGATGAATTTGCTGTCCATATAAACTCTGTGCAGCAATGTGTCCCTCTGCTTCCCACCCTTGTATGCTAGACTCAAATCCTGCCCAACCCAAACAGTTCCATGAATACCCCATCCAAGGGAAGTTTTCACATTTGAACCTGTTTGTTTAATTTGAAAGGGGGAAGCTGGCAGAAACCAGGATGCCATTATGATAGGGAGGGGTAGCTGAATGGGGAATTCTACCTCAACTTTGCATGGCAAAAGCATAGGTGGCTGACTGAAAGCAATCTAGTGAGAGAATCTTGTTCCTCCACCTCACATAACTCTCTCTACCACTCAGTGACATTCAGTATTTATGTTAGTGCTTTGCAAAAGTCATCAAATTCAACCTCACAGCACCTTTCTATGCTGCAGTTTCAGTTCAGTTGTATGGATGCTGTTCAGGGAGAAAAGGCATGCTACTGTAAGAGCAAGAAGCTTAGGAGCACACCAGGCTTCAGTCACTTCTCTTGCTCGTAAATAATTTAGACATTTCGAGATCATCCCATCCCAAGTCCTTGTTCTTTGATTAAGAACCAAACTTGTGGCAAAGCAGGAACTGGACTCCCTCTGGAGTTTGCAACAGCCAGACCTGTACTCAAACTCACAGCTATCTTCCAGGACTTTAATAAACACCCCTCTCTGTCTATTTTCAGGGAGAAGCTACCTTGCTTGGCAGGAGAAGGAAGAGAAGACTGGATAGAGCATTTAGCGCTGAAACCTGTTTAAGGTGTGTACTGCTGAACTTGTACTGTTCCTCTTTGCACGTGTATGCCCACAGAACTGTTGCACAGTTCCTACCTGTACTGTCGGAACATGTGGCTGCCCTGTTCAGTACCAGGGCTCTACTGAGTTGCATGCTTTATAAACACATGAAAGGCCATGGTCCTGGCCCTGAGGGACTTGAAGTCGTTAGCAAATCTCACAGACACTTCTTAATATGAATTTATTGCTGATCTGTCTGCCCCAGAGCTTGAAATTCTTTATTTATCTGCCAAACAGGCACAGCAGGAGTTTCAGCATTGCTTCCCCTTATAATACCCATCTAATATGCTTCAAGCCTGACCTACAATGATCATCTCCTGGGAATAAAGGTTACTTTAGTCTTCCTTCCATTCAGCCCTTGATCTTTCTACCAAAATGGGCAATCAGTACTAGTGAAATGAACACTGATCAACACCAACAAAACCTTTCACCTTGTTTCATGCAATAAGCTGAGGTTATATTTGTGCTGCCATCCTTGAGCAGAAAGTCTTGAGTGGAAAGTTTCCTACCATCTCTCTTACCTCTTCACTTTTCAGAGCAAATGCAGAATCCTGCTTTAAATTAAACAACCAAAAGGTGAAGGGAATAAATGTTCTAGTCTAGAGAGTGACAGCGTGAAAGGCAGTGGTGAAGGGGATCACTGTGCAACAGAGGTAGAGGGAGTACAGGGAACATCTATCAATATTTACTGAGCAGCATTGCTTTTCCATTTCGTGTTTCTCAGTCCTTCATCTTTACAAAGCCCTGCCCTGTAATAGCTTTGTGCTTATTTCTGTACATTGCCAAACAAGAAACCTAGTTTCTGGCTCTGATCTTTGTTGACAGGGACGAGGAAGATTGTGGAAGCCTTTCTCTCCATGGGTCCTCTCTAGCCACCCGAGGAGAGATTAATGGCTTCTGAAAGCATTTTCACCCTGCAGAAAGGTCACCATAGTCCTGGGGAAGATGAATAAATGGGTTCATCACAACTCTGTAGTAACATGGAAGGGACCTCTTCCAGCAATAACATTGCCAAAAAATTCCTAACAGTGGCAATTTCAGCGTAGCAGGTGGCATCGTGGGTTGTGGTTTCTCACACAGTGCACCACGTTCCAATCACTTCTACAGCTGTATTTTGTTTTAGCAGTTTTGTTTGAATCGAGTGTTTGTCATTGTGTGACTGTGATCTGTGGGGCTGGTTAAGGCTGTAAGAGAATATATCCCTGTCAACTTATCTTCTGTGTACAGTCAGCTGTCTCTTGGATTCACTTGGAGCTCTGAGTTAGGGTGGGATTTTGCTTTAGGCATTTTATGCCAACTCTATCATCTTAATATTGACAGCTCTGGCTCTGGACAGTAGACTTAACCTTGAATTAGCTTGTTAGATACTCTTGTGGATCTTCTTAATACTTCACACAACTTTTGGGGCCTGATAGGCTGAGTACCTTAATCCAACATTATTTACTTCACTTTTAAAGCAGAAAACATCTAGGAGAAAAGCTAACAGGAGCTAGCAGAAGCTCAGCTAGATCAGTGAAAAAACCTTCCCTTTAGATTTTCTATTCACTGATTTAGGATGGGGGAGCTACATTGCTATGTGTTTACTCTCTAAATAAATTCCATACATGTGATGTATACACACGCACAGTGTAGTTCATTACCCTAAGTTGCACAATCAAGTTATGTATGCCTCATGTTCTTTTAGAGACATAATGCTAAGTAATCATATTGCTGAGAAGAGAGGATCTGATTTCCGTATTTTGAGGATGAGCTCTTTCCAAACACAA
>JANHGB010062949.1:3729-20393 GCA_026283785.1 Coracopsis vasa
TAACAATGCTGATAGCACACGGATGTTTTAGTTGTTGCTCAGTAGCACTTACCCTGATCAAGGACTTTTCAGTCTCTCATCCTCTGCCAGCACAGAAGGGCCCAGCTGGGAAAGAGCAGAAACAGTACACCTGACTCAAACCACCTAAAAGGATATTCAGTACCATATGATGGCAGATAAAGGGACTTTCAGCCTCAAGGAGTAACCTTGAAAGGTACCCCTTCACAAGGGGAGATCACTGCTATGCAGCCTGCTGCCATACAGGAGAGATTCACGACACCCAGTTAGTAATTCTGCGCATGGGTTTAATTCTTTAATCCTCATACTGCCTCTGACTGTAAGCAGAAGAAAGAGTCTTGTGAACTTTCTTTGGAGATTGGGAACAATATGTTGAAAAAGATTTTAACTGGGAGAAATTAATTTAGAAAACTAGTAGTTGAAGGTGTACGTTTCTTCTGCTATTTAAGTGGGGGAAAAAATGTTACTATTTCTTGCCAAGATGAAATTTTGTACCCCTCCGGCAAGTTTAACTTCTTTGGCTGGAGAACCCAACTTAATTTTCTTACTTTTGAAATATTGATGTCTCAAGAAAAAGCCAAGGTAACAGCTTGAAATGTCAATTTCCTCCTTTATTTGGAATCATTCAAAGATTTAATCAGAATTTAGGGCAGTTTGAATGCCAACACAGCTGGGTTTGTGGTATGTATTACACGTGTGGTTTATTTCCTGTTCCTTTCTAGGTTCTGTCCTTGCCCTTCCTTCATTCTGACAGATTGAATCAAAGTCAGAAATGCCATTTCTTATTTGACAATGGCCAGCAAGTATTATTCAGCTTGCTGAAGATATTCATGGAGGTAGCTAGCAGTAGAATTAACCATGAGGAGATAGAGAACAGTTCACAGGGCACAGCTATTGTCAATGCTAACTTGCCTACCAAAGAGATTTTACCAAATTTCTTAGAAGTGAAAGAGTTTTACTATAGAAGGCTTTGCTCAGAAGTGCACTGACAAGATCCGCTGATGTGAAAGATCAAAGCACCACACAGAAGACATTTTTTTTCCTCAATTACATAATTTCTTAATCTGAATCTTAAAATATCACCTGTTGAAAGTCATCTATTCTGCTTTGAATTTACGGATGTACTTATTGTATGTGTTCGGTTGTATTGTACAGACTTACTTGTATTTTCACTATTCAGTAGTTTGGTATGTATTCATTCCCAGGCTGTATAAGAGGGTGCTGAGATTGGGTACTGAAGCAGCAAAATCTTTGCTTATGGCAAGGACTTAAGTGAAGACATTTAAGCATCAGGGTGAGCTTAAGTATCCCTACAAGCAAGTAGTGATTTGGTGATTAAAGTCATGCTTGGAAGTAGGCAGCAATGTCCTCTAGGGGATTTCACCGCCTCAGGGCTACTTGGCTTATTTGCAATGAATTTAAAGCCCAAGTTTGTTTAACTCCAAGGCCGTATATAAAAATGGTACTTTTTGTAGAGACTATATATGCTTTTTTCCACACTCCTGCTAAACTGGGTGATCTTGTTTAAGCATTTGCTTGTCAGATTTGTTTAGTTAGTTTTAATTGGTTTCAACTGTATAAATTCCAGTGATAATTCAAAGTAGATCTGGCTAGCATTGCAGTATTTGGAAAGTATAATTTGAAAGTTTCTTTGCTCGTGAAAGGAGACAGAAAGGGAAATCCATCTTTTTTGTTTTGTTTTTTAAAACAATTCTTACCCTTCTCTTACAACAACATTGTCCTACAACAACGTGTACATACTGCCCTGTTCAGACTGTATATAAACATGTATGGGCATATATGTAGGTTCTTAAGCAAATGTATTAATGTCAGTGACAGAGTCTGTGCAATTTTAAATATGGTACTATTGTAAATACTAGCAGGAAATTAGTTTGAACAGAAGCCCATGATTTTTATTACTTCTTTTAACATGTCAAATCAAGATACATATTTTACAGATCTCTCTTTTAGAAGTATTTTAGTTTGTTTCTTTGTGGGTGTTGCAGTTTAACCCCAGCTGGCAACTGAGTACCATGCAGCCACTGGGAAAGGGCTAGGCATTCTGGGTTTTGTTTTTAAACATAACCTGACATTTTTAGTGAAAAATAAGTTTAGAGCCAATGAAAAATATTATTATTTAAGGTTACATAAACATCAAAGGACATAGGTAAAAGGTTGTGATGCTGCAGCAACAACCCAAGTGTTTGTTCCACACAAAGCTTTTTTTCTGCAATATGGAAAAAAGCCAGTATGACTCGCAGACCATTGGTTAAGTTTGCAAAGCTGGCAAACACCAGTGTAGCTTATCCACAGGAAGACTCCTGCTGGGCAAACTTTACTTTATTAAATGACTCTCCCTTTGTTTTGTTATTATTTGTTTGAAACATAACTTGCCAGCCCTACTCTCTAAAGCAGCCCAAAGCCCTTTCATTGGATTCGAGACGTGTTTTGCTGGTAGCAGGGTCAGGATAAGATTCAAAATGTAAGATGCTAGAAAATGAGGACAGCGTGTCACAGCTCCGTTCCTCTCTTGCAGACTTGGGTTTATTTGCAAACTTGGGTTTATTTATTTTTCTCCTTTCCTTCCTGTCTGTTGAGAACACCTGCTTGCTTGTGGCATCTTTTCTGTACACACTGGTTGCAGAAAGATACCATCTTCATGCCAAAGGATATGATAGGAGGGAAAGGCCAGTCAGCTGCTTCCTTTAGCACATAAGCGGGGTGAGAGTACTGAGCACAGAGAACTTATGATCATATCCATAGAGGAGCTTTGTATCAATAAATATGGGATATTCTCTGCTGGAGCTAGGCAGGGTTCAAAACATTAAACAGAGCTGTTCTTGCTGGCTGGGTGGGGTAAACTGAAAATTCCTCTGAAGGCTTACACTTAGGAAAGCAAACTGGATCAATTCGAAAACTGGCCCATCTGACCAAAGAGGAAATATTGACTTTGATGTACTCTCTTTACATGCTGGGGAATTTGGTTTACGCCCTTTTCTCAAACAGAATGTAAATTTAATGATACTGCCCCTAACATTATTGGAAAGAATCAGTAAGCAGATTAATTGAAGAAAATGAAAGTCAGTATCTTTTATGTCAGTACCTGCCAATTTTTAAACACTAGTTTAGTGATTGGGAGTCTTTATGTATGACCTAGACTTAACTGAGTAATACAAGTATGGCTCTTCTAAAGCTGGACTGCAATTCCTCCATTATCAGCACGCAGAACCAGGAAGCCAGGACATCTTTAAGTTACTGGCTGCTTGTTTTGAATAACTCAGAAGGAACTAATTGTCTCTGGAATTTCAGCAGTGGAAAGGGGAACCAATATGAACTAGTGTGGATATGCTTCAGTAATCTAAGCTTGAATGAATGGGCAAGGATGTCACACAGCCTCATCCCTTCTTTACCAAAGGTCCAAAGCCTCAAAGGGACACCTACAGAGATGACAGGAGACAAGAACATGCACTGGCAGGGAAAACAAACAAAGATACTGCTGGCAGAAATAAAGCAAATTATGAAATAGGTGTTTTGTTTGCTTTTAAATCTATGTACCAGTAGCAAAATCTAAAATCAACAGAGAGGCTCATCGAATTATTGATGGCTGGGCCACACTGTAGGGAAATAGTTGGCTTAAACTTACTTCCATGCCTGATAATTACATAAATGGGAATTGGAGGGAGCAGTAGGATGCTGGCCTTCAGGGTGACATCAGTGTTGAAATACATGAGCGTGACTTTGAAATGCTGGCATGCACTGAAGTAGTTGGTTTTCCCCCCCATCATTTATATTTTTGTATTTGTTCCGCCTGTGTTCCATGGTGTAAAAGCATGATAAAATCCCCCATTTCTACAGAAAGCAAATAAGGGGGCACCAGGAAGTGTATGAATGACATTAGGAAATGCCGTGATTTCACTTGGCACTACTGCCAGGTGCTGCAGCTTTATTTTATGTGTTGCTGCCCCAGAATGCTTTGCACAGTTGGATGTTAATTACAGCTTTAATGACACAAGTAGGAGTGTGAACTTAAGCATAAACAGCTACAAAGGAGAGAGTTAACTTCAGCAGATATACAAAGGGATGAAGCATGAAGAAAGGACACAGAATATGGTCTAACTGACAAGAAATGTGAAAAGTCAGAGATGAACACCCATGAAATTACATGGAGAGACCGGCCATGGGGATGTTGCAGAGCTAGAAACGGGAAAGAGAGTTGGGGAGGCCCGTTTCACTTCTGTTTTTCAGCTGCATGACTTGGCAACCTCACTTGATGCCTGTTGCTGTAAACCAATAGTAATTCCACTGAGCAAGCTACAGCAGCCGGATGGAGTAATACAGTGATGAATAAAGCCCATTATCAAAGGAAAGGAAGAAAAGGGAGAGAAGTTTTGAAGCATTTCCTCAAACAAGCATGGGACTAGTGGGACTGCTTGTGAAAGAAGGGATGTTGTCATGTGTTTTTCCTGACAATGTATTTGGCATGTATTAGCGCATTGAGAGACCTCTGAGAAAGTAAACAAGAAGAGAAAAGATAAAGCCATTTCTGCAATGGTTGTGTTGGACTAACTGCTGAGATAACTAATGGACTAGAGAACTAATGGGGAAGCAAACCAGTCTGAGACAAACTTAATGCAGTCCCATATACACAAAGGGCAAACTCAGATGAGCCTCTAGTGGTAGGTGTAATGAAGTTACTGTAGTCTTCTACAAGAAAAACATACAAATTTGAGTTTGCACCCTTAATTGGTAAAGCAAAGCATTCCAAGAAGGACTGAACAGCGATAGCTGTTCTTTATAACATGTTTACGTTACTGAATGTATACCAAAATGCTCCCCAAGTTTGCAGTGATGTAATTCAAGGCTGAAAATTAATCTAAAAACAAACAAGTATTGCTGCCTTCTGGACAGGTAGGGGCAGAATTTGAGCTCTTTAAGGTGAACCATTATTTTTTCACTTCATCATGGTGCCATTTCTCAATAAATCTGTCTGCTTGTGGAACTGCTTCCAATAGGCGGCTTTCTTTAAACATATGAAGAGTATCTGTATACCTTCTGAACAGGTTTTCAGTATAAATTACTGCTGAGGTTTTTTAGCTGTTTCTTAGAAGAAATCACGGTGCTTCACCCTGTTCATATATTTAAGTGAGTGGCTAGTGGTTCTCACCGAAAGCAGTTTCACAGTAGCTTTTGGTTATCAGACCACTGATGTAGTTACTAAACCTAGTACCTTAACACAGCAGTTTGAATCATAGCCTTTGAAAAGTAATTACTTAAGATAATCATCTTTCCCTGTATTTTTTTGCGGGTAGTTTAGTCTAAGTCTTTGTAGCTGGGTAAACACTAATTTCATTCACATTTTCAGAATTACTTTTCTGTTAATTGGAAGTTAAAATATATGAGACAAATCCACAGGATTAATTCCAAATCTGAAGTTTGAAAGCCTGTAATCTATCCCATTTTTAGCTCACTAAAATTCTGAGAGTAAGTTTCTGAAGCACAACATAATATCCTTTGGCAAATCAATATACATAATGAAAAGAAGGCAACTGTACACAGGAGCTTCAAGGCATTGTTTCTTAAACCTAAATAGAAGCTAAACCTAAAGTCAATACTTATTAATAATTTGCAAGGATGCTTGGAATAAGAATACTTTAGGCAAGCCAGTTACATGAGAAGAGACTGCTTGGGGCTCTCCAGCTCACAGGTACGTGGAGCTGGGCTGACTCATTGCCAAATTCCCATGTGAAACAGAGGGAAGCAGAGATTCTGGGAAATTCTCATCCCCATAACAGCTCATGGGGTTTTATTTAAGTTTATCTGAAATAACTGAAAAGTACTTCATTTAGACAGTATGATTCTGAGATAACATTATTTATATTTCAAGGTGTTTCAAATTCATAACATAAGAATGAGAAGCATTCATTGCTGTTTTTTCCAAGGGAGCTTCAGTTTTCATGTCATCTACACTTCTTACCCCGAAAGAAGTACACAAATTTTGGCCCTATCTCAGAAGATGTTAACAATATCAAAACTATGACTGATTAGACAACAATAGACTTGGTTATGCAGCTTCTAAACAGCAGTGAATCAGAAAATTAACTACCAGCCATGATGTGCCAGAAACTACTTCATGTACCCCCTTCTTGAGAGCAGCACGCACACATTACAGAACAGATCAGACCACTTACATGATGTTAAGTGCCACCTTCATCATTCAGGACAGCAGTGTTTGATTCTTGTAATTCTCCTCTTCCTCATTTACAGGAGGGAAAGCCTGCATGACCTGTAGTCACTTCCCTCAACAGCAATAGTTGCTATCTTTGCAGTTTCCTTTTGAAACTACCGTATTTTTAAGGAACTGTTTGAACAGGGGGCTTTTATTTATTGTTATATTGAAACCAAACCTTGAGCTAGTAAGAACAATATTATGGTAGTGCTCTAGTTCTGAAACCAGAGCTGCTGTTTTCACAGGACACTTGAAATTACTGCACAAAACTTCTAACTGTTGAGCGCTGAGATGTGTGCAGAGCACAAAGCCCCAGTTACTCTGAGCAGCAAAGCAGCGGTAGGCTGTTTTTCAGAGGTTATTGCTGATCATTAGGTTTTGGGTTACAGTTAAAACTCAGAACAGTGATTTTTGCAGGGGAGGGCAGGGTGGATCAAAATTACTGCCGCTTGTATTGCAGTGCAAACCAGCACAGAAACAGCATTCATTTCAGAAGTTAATGATCTCCTGAGAGCAAGAGACAGCAATCTTAATGCTCATATGACCTGATCAGCAATTGTTCAGAAAGCTGAGTGAGAAGGAAATAATTAGACTTCAAGAATCTGGCAGAGGCAGACAGAATTGCCACAAAACATCTGTCTCTGCATTGCACCCAGGTCTGTCTTCTACGGGTATCCCACAGCTTTCTGTCTTGCTATTGCTCATGTTCAGCCCTTTGGCTGGAACCACCAGCGAGGTCACCCAGCAATTTTAGGTTATAATGCCATCTAAATAAAGACAACACACAGCTCTGCTCTCCTGTCCTTTCCTAAACTCTGACAGATACAGACAAAAATATCTTGGACATAGAAACCTTTCCAGAGATGCTTCAGTCTTCATAAAACAGTAGTTTGTACTTACAAGAATCTCAGCAAAAGAAACCCACCTTCTTTTTCCCAACATGGCATAAATTTATGGTCTCATCTAGATAGAAGCCCCAAAGAGACAGACATTGTGGTTTCCAGTTGTAGGAAAACAGATCAGCAATTCTGTTCCTTCTGGGGACAGCACTGCCATGTCCTTGCTCACAGCATATACTTAAACAGAGCCTAATCTGTTGAATTTCCAGCTGTAGGGACGGTCATGTTCACAACAGACCACTGCCTTGAAATGATACAAATCCAAAGATACTCAATCTAGGACATGCTCTAAAACAGATTTTCTCCTCTGAAGTGATCTTCCGCCTGACTTTGTTCTCTCCTCAAGTTCCTCCTACTGCTATTACCCGTGCAGCTCTAGAAAAGTCATGTCTGTATTAGGACACTACCAAATTTTCATGTGAAGTATTAATTTGAAGGTCAGGAAACATAGTACTTAAACTAGTGCTGATGGTTCCTCAGTGGCAGCACTTGCCACGTTGGAATGGTAACAGAATAGTGACAAGTACAGAGGAATCAATAAGAAAAACAAATCTGTTGCTGATATGGGCTCATGTAAAACATAAGCTATCTCTCTCTTCACCACCCAGTCACTCTCCTCACTGCAGACCTTTGAAGTCTCTAATAACTGACTGTTAATTACATATCATACCTGTCACACAGCCATGCCCTGGTGATGTAGAGGGCATGGAATATATAGGTACTCTGTTCCTGAGATACTGATGAGGAATAGTCTTCCCAGGATTAAGTTTTAAACCAGTTTTCCTTCAATATCATTCAGGAAGAGGCAGCTTGAGAATGCTTTCCTATTTGATGCTTGCATAGTGAACACACACTGAAGTGGCCTTTCACAGCATTGCTGAAGTTAATACCCTAATAAAAGCAGCTTCTCCTCAATGGACTTTGTTTGCTTTACCCTGACTTTATCCTCAGGGTATTAAAATTTAGCAGTAATATTTGTATGGTCTTGAACTCTCTTGTTTTCAGAAAAAAAGCACGTCGTTAAGTTCAAAGAGGAGTCAAAAGGTGTTTTCCTTTAGTTTCATTTTGTCACATTCTAGGAGGAACAGAACTAAACAGCAGAAACCTCACGCACAAAAAAGCTGGCCACTAGAGCTGTTTTAGAGAACTTTACTTCAACACTGATCTTTAAAAATATACATATAAAAAGTGTAATAATAATTTGGAGATTCCTATAACAATAGGACTTCGGTGAGATGTTTGAACCTTAATACAATTTAGTTTTAAATACTGCAAAGCACCCGCAAACTGCAAGGTAGGAATGATTACTGAAGTGCTTAGGCAAGCAAGCCATATGCAAGTGATGACACAATTGTCTTCTTTACCCATACTTTTAAAACATAGACATTATCTTTGGCAGAAAGATGCTTTCCCTCTGACAAATCTGTGAGCTGCTGGAAAAATTGACACTGACGTTCAGTAGGGAACACCGAGTCCTGTGGAGACAATGGGATGTAAGACTTTCCTCCCTCCACCCCCCATTGTGCTTGTTGCTGGTGGATTTCCAAGAGAATGTGGAAAAAAGATTATTTGGTTTCTATGGCCCTGAAGCAATCATTTCCAGTAGCCACCTAGTGAGCTTAAAGGAAGTCTGCTTGCTTTAATTTTTTTCCCTGAAAATGATGATAAAACAAGTTAATAAAGGAACATAGTACTTACCCTTCATCAGGCTCAAATTCAGGAGTTTAAAACGTATTGTTGACTTTACACAGGCAAGTATTCCTTGACACCTGGACTCAGTTGCTTAATAACTCCCTTCATATCAACGGGAATGTAAATGTGCTATGAGTGAGGCACATGCTTTAGGGTCCTGCTGAGTCATGTCCTTTGCATGTCACAATCATTACTGAAAAATGTGGTTGTGACCATACACCAAAGAGCATTTGTTATGGAAGGTAGAGTATGGTAGTCCATGAAGCTGCTGTGCATGTGAATGGCAGGGTGGGGGAGGACTGCCAAGCATTTGGACCTCTTCCAGATTCTGCCATTTCTGGAGGAGTCCTAGATGCTAGAAGCCATGTATTTTGAAAGCAGTGTTATTTCTTCAGGTACACTGCATGCATACACAGAAAATCTTGATTTCTGCCAGGTACATGACGGCATAACCACATAAACACCATAGCAACATAACAAATTTGCTTTTTAATGAAATGCTTTGTATATACCAAATTCAGTATGAACCAGGATGACATAATTTCTTTGTCCATTTGATAGTAATATTTAGGCCTCTGGTATGCAGTGTGTGTGCTAGTATGTGTGGCTCTGAGAAATGCAGTGTACCAAATGGCTGATGCAAAATCTATTAAAATTAATACGCTCACTTCAGTAAGCTCTGGATTAAACTTCAAAGTCAGTTTTGTTTCTCAAGTTTCAGTTTCAGTAGAGATTTCTGTAATGACAGTGGAAGAGAAAAATATACAAGATAAAACCATATCTACAGTTAAGTAGTAACGCACAACTATCGTTAAATGGCATGGCTTGCTTTACTTCCCATAGAGATCTTTATATACGAAGAAAGGCACCTTCCCTCTCACCCCTTCAAGAAAATTGTTTTAGCTTTTAGTTTCTTTAAGCCATTGTAAAAAATGAGTATATTTCATTGTAAGCAGCAAAGTGTTTTGTTGCTTTCAACTGCCAGAAGTAGATGCAGAAGAGAATACAGCAGGAACCATATTCCAGAAACTATGTAGTGTCTACCTTAATAATCTGCCTCTCCACTTTGCCTTCATTTGCTCATGTTCGTATTATTAGCCTATAATTACTAAGTCCAGTTTACTCATAATGACAGTTCTGCAGTAAGAACAACCTTTCTGTGTCTGTGCTGAGGGGATCTATTAAAATATTAAATTGAAGAGTAAGTTATTCATGTTTTGCCACTTCACAGAAATCTTTCCTTTGCTGCTTTGAGGCCCACTCCTGTAGATCAACTGTAGGAAAATTCTAACTGGAATCAGCAAGGGTAGCATGTGAATGAAGCTGCTACCATACGTATTTGTCAAGACAACAGGGGTTGAGCCTCTGAACACACTGAGCCACAGGTACTAGCCTATTCTCTACAAATAAATTAATTATAAGTAAAAGGATACATAAAAGAGAATAAATAATATGAACTAAATACAGAGGGAGACTGTGACGTCCATAAGATGTTCAAAAGCGTGGGTACTTGTATTTTTGCAGAAGTTTAGATAATTTTCTTACAATTACTCTGTGTTAATGTTAACAATAGTCTAAATTTCAAATCCATCAAACTATCTTCATTCTAGATTTATAGGAAGCAAAGCCTACATTTGAAGCTGCTGCCTAGCAGTATAAGTTTATGACAAATTGTATTTGTAACACACGTCATTTCAGCTCCCGTGTTGAAGTCCTGGAATTGGACTAATGCCTATTACCAGAAAAGGCACTTTGTTTTGCAAACAAAACACTACTTAAAAACTCAAACGTAATACCTTTTTTTTTCCTTCTTTGTTTTCCCCAAGACACAGGAAGCCTGACCCAGCAATGAGTCAAATCTGAGATTTCATGAGAAGGCGCCAAAAGGAATAGCAGCACTCTGTTCATTGATCTTTGCGAGACTAAATACAACATTGTTTAGCCAGTTCTTCTGGTCATTTTTCCCTCCTAATTTTTAATATTAAAAGTATTAAATAACTGTTTAGTTTCCAGCTACTTGGTTTTCTTGCTTGAACTAGTAGTGCAGCACACTAAACACAAACCATTGACACTGGTTTCATAGAAAACCATGACCATGGTTCTTGAGCGATGACAGTAGTCTTAAAGTTGAACTGCAGAATATTTGAAGCTGCCTCACATTGGACTGACTATGCCAGTATAGTCTGACCTTTGCCAGTTTTTCTGTGAATCTTTAAAATGTATTTTAAACCAAGTTATGCAGCACAGAAAGCTAAGTCATGACCATTTACAGAACACAAAACCACCAAGATTATGATACCTAAAGAATGCTGACACCAAAGCCCAGTGCCACTCTCCCTAGCTAAACCCAAAACCTGATTCTGCTTTGATTTTTGATAAAAAAAGAACAGGGTCTCACAGTTGTGATTCAATGCTTGATGGCTTCAAGGCAGTTGACAGTAATCCTTTCAGGAAAAACTATTAATCTGGTCAAACATGTTTTCCATATCTAAGTCATCACTACTCCAGCAATGTCTTAAGACTTACAGTAAGTCTTACTACCTTTACTCAAACTAGTACAGCTCCTTTTCCAGGGATCAGATCTCTCCAACCACAGTCAAAATGGATTCAGATTCTGTTTCTCTAATGCTTAGATATGCCAAAACATTTAGATATGTCTAAAAAATTTAATGCAGAGATGGAATCAGGATAGATGGTCTTGCAGAAGAAAGGAGCAAGCATCTTTTAATTAAGAAAATAAAATCTTCTAATGAGTTCAGAGGTGGAAGTTTACTAGATTAAGGCTGCAGAACATGAACAGAAAACAAGCTGTGCCCTGAGGATGGCCTTCTAGTTGAAGCATAGGAAGACATGTTCATGGAGCAGTTAGCTCAGACAAGCCTATTGGGTACACAGCATTCAGTTTGTTAATAGACTCTGTCTCTATTGATTGACACTTCTCATATGATCAAGTTGTTTTATCACAATGTTGGAGGTTTTACCAGATAGATTAATGATCAATAACCTGAAAATAAATTATAACCTCCCAGTTTACCTGGTATAAATCTGAAAAATACATGCATTTCACTTTGTATTGTCAAGCATAAGTTACCATGAGTGGCTATGTTTCCAGAGTGGCTATCTGTTGTGAGACTGCTTTGTTTTAGGATTCCTCTCAATGGTTGCACATTAACTAAAATCAACAATGGTATTTTTTTTCTATTTCCTTACTTAGAACATTGATTTGTACATACAAGTCTAAACTAGACACCAGAGACTGCAAATTTCAAATTGCAATGTTAAACTCCCTCCAAAATACCCTTTAAGTATTTAGACTTACTTTAAGAAACACACAAACACTGTGTACAGCATTCCTCAAAATATACCAATGTACACTATAACAATAATTGTTGGTGTTTTTTCTGCTCTTGCAGTGTCCTGTGAATTCTTTGGGATGGTTTTCATTTATTTATGGGGGACAATGATTTAATGTTTTCAAACATAATGATTTGGGTTAACAATAACTTACCTAACGCTTCAAGAATAAAGAGAATAAGTAGTAATTTTGTTTATTTAGCATTGAAAAAGAAGCACAAAATTTACTTCTATTATGATCATCGCAATAAGGTGTTAAAGTTCCAGGTTCTTCGGGTGAATTTTTGGACACAAAATGAAATACAGGAGAAAGAAAAGCCCTTTCAGGCAGTAAAGCTGGGTTTTTAATTCCAGCAGTGATCTCTTTCTCGTAAAGAGAAGATGGTGTACGTTGTATTTTCAGACTACCGTAATTCCACTGTCTGCGTAAGGTTTCTTGCAGTAACAGAAGTAGTGCTTCACTGTAGAGGATAGATGCCCCATCTATGCAAAGCCAAAGTGCTTTCTTCTCCATATGAGAGAGGATGGTCTAAGGTTAAGCCAACAAGGTATGGATCAAGTAGCATTAGGTCTGACGTACCTCTGCGGTAAGAGAGGAGATGGACTTGAAGGACATTGCAGGTATTCCCTGCAGTGATGCTCTGAGGAGTCAGTCAAAAGATTTGCCTGTCCTGTGCTACAGTTTTTACCTTCTATTCTTCTGGCTACTGAAGCCTTTTATTCAGGTGGAGATTTACTGAAGATGGTGTGTGGAAGTGGACTAATTTAACTCTTCCATTAGTCCTGTCTCTCGCTGTTTTCCTCCAGAGCTAGCAACAAGTAACAAGACATTGGAGAAGGGTATCAGAGTGCATACCAATAGAGACAACAGTGAACCAATTCTTGGGGTGGTGAGCATACTTTATCCAGATGGAATTATAATAATGATTCTTCTTGGACAAGACAAGACAGATACAGTTATAATAAGCCACAACTTTTGAAATTCTGCTAATCTAATGGCTCTTGTGAGCCCAATTTGCTTATACTGATGAGTATGTATTTGAAAATCATAATAGAAGAAAGGCACAAAGTGAACAACTGATGTTTTTAACGTCGCACTGTCTTGCCATCACTTCTTTCTTGAGATAGTTGAAGGGTCAACAGTCTGCTAGGTACATCTGGACTGGAATTGGGCTCTTATTAATTGGAGATACTGCTCTACAGAAAGAGTTTTAGCTACAAACCTCTATTTCAGGGTGCAATTGAAATATATCTGAAGACTGGATGGCAGGAATCCTCAATTTGAAAAAATACAATTAAGTTGTAGAGCATGGGCTTGCATCACAGAGTGGTTTAAAATGTAGTTCAAGATTGTTTCAGCGTAATTAAGACCAAAGGATCAGAATCATTTTCAGACAAAATTAAAGAGGTGGAAAATGCACATGATTATATGTTCACTGCTTTAATAGAAGAAAATAAAGGGTTTCACCTGAGGAGAAGCAAAATGGAAACTCATCTGGAACAGACAAGTGTCACTTGAGTCAGGTGCCTGAAGGAATTGGCAGTGTCAAAAAGCTTTCTGCTCCCACCTCCTCCTTTGCAAAAGTGGATGGCAGATATGTTGAAGCAGTATTTTAGGGAAAATTCAGAAGGTATTATGAGCTAGGAGAATGCCTGAAAGGAAGTGTCTGAGAACATTAAAGTAGCTCATTTGACACATTTAACCAATTTTCATAGTGACATAGGTTATAAGAGATTCTTTTTATCTTCAGCTTTGGCAATTTACATACTGTACAGTAATGTCCCTGAAATGTCTTGGAAAAAAGCTCTAGCTATTTGTCATTCATACATCCCTCTTCCCAATATTCAGACTCTGACTAGATTAATAGTCCTGCTCCTAGATTTCCCTCACTGTTGTACGCCTGGGAAAAAGTTAGAGAAATTGCTATAGCAATAGAAAATTACCTCAACAAGGGTAAACTCTTGAACAGTCCTAATATTCAAGCATTACATATATGGAAATCCCCTGGAAGATCTACTGGTGCAAGATGATCAGCCCAATGATACTTATATGCTTTCCAGTCTTCAGCTCCTAGATAGAATCTTGTTTGAGTTAACAAACAGCTTTGGTATATTGGTCCCATTCCAAGTGAAAGACTTCAAAGCTCCTTCTCATGTGTAATTACTCCAGATAGATGCAAGCGCATGATCTTTTTTAAACCATGACTGGATTTCACCTGGAAATCTGTGGCATTCACTGAGCAGGCATCCCTATTGCAGCTTAAGTGCAGGGGCTCCCAACATAAGGAGGACATGGACCTGTTGAAGCAAGTCCACAGGAGGGACACAAAGATGGTCCGAGGGCTGGACCATCTCTGCTATGAAGACAGGCTGAGAGAGTTGGGCTTGTTCAGCCTGGAGATGAGAAGGCTCTGGGGAGACTTTATAACAGTCTTCGAGTACTTGAAGGGGACGTACAAGAAATCTGGAGAGGAACTTTTTAGAAGGACATGTAGTGATAGGAAGAGGGGCAATGGCTTTAAACCCAAAGAGGGCAGATTTAGATTAGATATTAAGAAGAAATTCTTTACTGTGAGGGTGCTGAGACTCTGGCACAGGTTGCCCAGAGAAGCTGTGGCTGCCCCATCCCTGGCAGTGTTCAAGGCCAGGTTGGATGGGGCTTTAAGCAGCTGGGTCTAGTGGAAAGTGTCTCTGCCTGTGGCAGAGGGTTGGAACTAGATGAGCTTTAAGGTCCCTTCCAACCCAAACCATTCTGTGGTATGTTCTTCTGTAATGGGCAGGAAGAAAGTCAAATGGACACCTTATGTAAAATACGTTGCTTTATATAGCTAGAGAAGGAGATGGTACCATGCTCCCATCGTTCAACTGTCCAGTTTGCTGAACCTTACTTCCCCACATATCCCCATCATTACAGAGCAGCTCTTGTGAACGTGAGAGCTGGGTCATCATGCTTCTTGTGGGGAAACTAGAAACAAATACAACGTGAAAAATTGTTTCTGTGCTCTCCCTCTGCTGCCCTCTCATCCTTATAAAGGTAACTCCTTGTATTCTTTTAATCAGTTCTGTCCTTTTTTATAGATTTTAAAGATAACCAAGTAGATTGGTTGTATTTTGAAGCATTTTGCTTCAAAAAAATGTTTGAATAGTATTTTATGCTAATTTTATGTAACCATATGCACTGTAGTTTCATTAAAAAAATTATAAACCTGAAACAACACTGCAACCTTCGTGCAAATGAATTTCCGTGTTCCTGTGTATATAAAGACTTCAGTAATCTCCTAAGTTATTAAAGAAGATTAGTTATAATTTATGTAAAAAATAAGATCCATTCCAAGCAGCTTTCTCTATAACTGTTTGAATAGAAAATGAGGATGGATCTTACTCAAATGAAAGGAACATTCATGAAGTTTAACTGTTTTTATAACTAGAGCTAAAAAGGCTGTAAATGACCAGTCATTCTCTTCATAGATATGTATTTTACATATGTATTTCATTATGTTAACACATTTTTAGTTTTCACTAAAGCAAATAGTGTCTTTTGCAGCTGTTGTTTATGATAAAAAGTTTATGTAGCTTGAAGTAAAAATGAAGACCTACACAGTGGTAGATCATGCTGATCCCTTATTTGATCTTTACTTATCTGATATTCTGGTACTGTGGCAGAATGCAATATATCTGCTTCATTTACCACAGTAGTCTTTGTTATGCTTGGTCTGTATGAAAAACTCTGAAGTTCATTGAAGTTTAGATTTGCTTTTTGCTTCATTGCTTGAGTTCAGAAAGCAGAAGCTAAACATGTTCTTTATTTAAGCAAGCAGTATAAGGAGTGCTCTATAGCTAATTAGGACATCCTGTAATAGATTTATCTTACATAACTACTTATCTTTAATGGTGTTTTGAATAGATACTGTTAGCACTCCAAGTCTGCAGTTTGAGTGCTGTGCCCTCAAAAGGTTTCAAATACCAGATATTCAGGTTGATATAACATGAGTTATTTCTGTGGCGGAGAGTTGAGCCACGTAAATTATTATTGGGCAAGCATTTTATTCACAGTTCATGACACACTTAAAGGAAAGCATATTTAAGGGCGTAATATATTTTTATCCCATTGAACATCATCCTGTTATACTCCCATGTCTTATAGTTGTTAGTTTTATGAAAGAAATCTCAATAGCTACAGTCAGCTGTGTCATGCTGTGCCTATGGGAAACCTTCAAAGAAGGGTAGGTCACCTTCTAGAATGGCAGCCATCCTACCAGCCAAGGCATGCTCAGTAGGCCTTTCCCACTAGCTGAATAATTAAATAATTTTCTGACTACAGTTCCAAATTTCATGTAATCTACATTAATAGATGTGTTCTATTACACTTATTAGTGATTGAAACTTGGTTTCCTTCAACTTCAGAGTGAAACAAGGGGAAGCACAAAATTACAAAATGAAGTATATAAGCCTTTAGAATTAGTTTTAAGTATTGT
>JANHGB010062952.1:0-28056 GCA_026283785.1 Coracopsis vasa
AAGCTATATCAGAAGATGCCGAAATCATAAGACACACAGTACTGAGGCACTGCCAGCCCCTTTGGATTCCTGCCCAGGCCTGCTTACCAAGGGGGAGCGTGACTCCATGTTTTGGAGAAACAAACTGCCCCTCAACATCAGCCATGGGGCAAAATTCAGAGGAACACGGCAAGAGATGTACAACCTCTGGCCACTTCGGTGGAGGCTTCCCGCCATGCAGACTGTGAAAGAGACTGGATGGTTCTACCACTATTCTAGCAACAGCCAGGGGAACCTCTTGGGGACCAGCTCAGCCCCTGAGAAGAAAAGCCTGCTTTCCTCTGGGCTCACCCTGCTGGGGCTGATTCACTGATGGAGGCAGGTAAACCCAGAGAAGCTGGGGTGTCCTATTATCTCTCAGTCAGGTACACAGGTCCCATTAACATCACCTGGAACATGAAACATCCCACATCACCGTAAGTGGCCCCCATTGAAATCAGCCCTATCAATGTCCACTTGGCTTGTATTAAAAAAATAGCATGCCACTTGCATTTCCCCCCAATTCCCCCTGCTCAGCACCAGAGCGATACAGGGTCCTGCTCACCACCCAGCAGTCCTCTGACCCCATCCTCCTTGTTCTCACCTCAGAGCCCCTCACCCTCACAGTGCTACCACCTCTGAGTGTCCTGAGATGTCTGAACCTCCAGAGCCCTTCCTCAGACCCAAGAGCGTCAGAAAATCTCCTTCTCCCCAGAAGGCAGACTGGAGAAGCAAAATAAGTTTTTCCACTCAGACCATTCAAGTCTGACGGACTTCCCAGCCAGCAGCATCTGAGTAAAGGTTGCTCCATTACTTAGGGCCTGGGGCAGCCTGTGGTATCCCAAAAGCTCTTAACCTGGTTTTCCTCACAGAGGTAGCAATGCACCCAGGACAATGTCCTCTTCATAGCAAATTAACTGAAAGCCACAGATTCAAAACAAAGTTTCCTAATGGCCATGTCTGTTTAAGCATAATTTTCTGATGTAAAAACAAAAATGTCAGTCTCTAAAACATAAATGTTGTTCTATTTTTCAAAATAATTGAGGGGAGGAAATGATGATTATTTGCATTTCATTTTCATTTTTCAAACCAGCTGCAATCAAAGAAACGCCTGATCTCCACTGAATTACAATCTGCCTTTGAACTCTTAATGCACAGCTCTTTCCTGTACTTTACATAATGTTGTTATAGTATATGCCCAGTCACAAAGGATACACAGACAGACAGATACAAGAAAAGCAAAGAATATGAAAGTGAGGTGATAAGATTTTCAAGGCAGAAACACGTTTTTCTACTTATCATTGCCTAAGGATAATACTATTTGAAGCACAAAGACATGCAGCTCCTCATGTTTGATGAAAAGGTTACTAAAAAAGAAGACAAGAAGAAATTATGACATTTCCCCCCACTCTTTCTCATTTAAGTCAGAGGAGAAACCAAACATGCCTAAAGGGGAAGCAAGGCAGCTGCCATAAGATACTTTCTGAGATTCAAGTTTTTGCTGAACAGCTATGGGCTGAAGTTATAGCCAGGTTGAAGTTGGTAACACAGGATCCTTAGATTTAAAAAGTCAGGTTTCTAAGACACTTGGTAAAGAAGAGCTGCAAAGGGGAATTGTTAAAAAGAAGCTATTACAGTATGCTACAATTTCATTGCAAACCTGACGATCTGACAAAGGTAAACATCCCTCGCCAATAGAGAGGTGTGAGGAACTGATCTTTTGAGATCCGTGGTTCAGCTGGTGAGAGAAAAAATACCTGAGGTAGACATAAAGCAATTTATTAAATATGTATATATTTACCTTTATAAAAACATGTATACATGTATATATATATTCAATAATAGGTAACAATTTATTTTGGCTCAAACTACTCATTTCAACCCTAAATGACTTTATTTCACTTTGTAATATTTCAAACAACAGCAAAAGTGGAAGTTGCCAGCTGCACACTATCACAAAACCAGCAAGACATCACATCTGCTAATGCAGCTAGGGAGAGAAAAATCTAGAAAAGAAAAATCTTGAGACATTTCCTTTTTCTACCCAGCTGAGAACAGGGTTTCAAATCTGTTTATCAGGATAGTTTTTTTAAGCACCAAGACCTCTCTGGACCAACTCAGTTCTGTTGAAATTGGTCCACCTCGTAACCAACACTGGAAATTATTCCTCCCCAAGTCTGCAACATTATTTTTAAACAAAAACCAGGCATTACATACCTGATTATATGCAATCTCCTGTTGTAGTTGTTGCTCTCTTTATGAAATATTTATGTACCTCTTAAGAGGTAGAATGCGTGGTGACTTTATAGCTCAGAGGTTGAAACACTCACATGGCACACAAGAACTATCCAAGGTGTTTTATTTACCATAGCTATAGTAAACACCAGACTCAGAAAATTAGGCCTAATTCTGATCAGAATTTTCCAGCTTGAAAATTCCTTTTAGTTAAATTTAACTTGGTTCAAAGCAAAATACCTACCTATAAATCCTAACCTTTTTAAAGGGTCCCACTGCTGTCACTGTACATAGAGTTGCTGCAGGACAAACAAAGGAATCTCCATCTTGATCTGGATCAGGACCACAGACCTGTTTTGCAGGGCCTTGCCAGCCCAAAAGCAACCTTGGCCACAGCTGAAAGCTTAGCTATACCCTCCAGTGAGGACTGATACCATCAAGTTAGTCTCCTTGTCCTAGATCTCACAACTGCCTCACTACGCTGTTTCCAGCTCTTCTGCAGTCATACTGTGACTTAACAGGCTCCTTCAAACCCTTCAAGGCATCAAAAATTCTAGCAGCAACTACCTGAAAACTTCAAGACCCCATAACAAGGCAGGAGATAAGGCTAAGCCTACATTGAACGAACCAGGGCAAGCAAAATAAAGCTGCTCTGAAAATCCTAATTGCTCATTACCAAGATGCAAAGAAGAGCAAATTTGGATGGCTGTAAGCAGCAATCTCTTGTTACTATTACTTGTTATTATTCCTTCAAGCAATCACCCTTAGTCTTACCTGGGGTCAGCAATTACCACTCCAGCCTCAGCCCCTGTGACACTCCCCTGGGACCTCATGTGCTGACCACGCTTTCAGCCACTTCTTACAAACTGCAGACAGCAGTGAATGTTGTTGGCTGGCCACTGAGTGCATCTGTACAGAGAAAGGATGTTTTGTAAAAGGAAGTCTTTCAGAAGTAGGAGAAATGAAGGGTATTTATAAAAATAACCAGAATCCTTCCCCAAGGCGTTCTGAATAAGACATTCCCAACAGCCTCAAGGTTAAACATCAGCAATGCCAGGGTTGGTGAGGCATTGAAAAGGGACACCCCTCTCCATAATTAAAAGGTAACTTCATTTCTGATGACTTCAGTGAAGTAACAGTGCGTACGTGACTAACTCGATATCCAGAGAACTTCCCACACTCCCACCACCCCAGAAGAATCAAGCACTGACTTGGAATGAAGGTGAAGGAATTTCAACCAAGTTTCAAAAGGATGGAAAAGTTACTGACAATTGGAAGCAGATTTAATACAGTGAGAAAAATTGGGCAACAGCAACAATCAGGGATAACAGTAACTTGCCAGTAGATCTAAAAGCATTTTAGGTTGGGTGTGTGTTCTTGCACCAGCTAGTGAATCCCTTGGTCTGTGTACTCTTTCTCCCATGTTCAACATGTGCTATTTGTTCTCCACCCTCAATCATGAATAGTTTCTGGAGAAAGGCCTAGTCCATCTCTTCTGTCTTTAAGTACTCAGTGTCAGTTACAGATATCTCGATGGTTGGGATTTATAGCACAGAAACACCTCACAAAGAACAGAATGGGCTTCTAAGGAATAAGGCAGAGTTGCCATGCTTTAGTTTAACGGATTTTTTTGAGAACCATATACAACATACAATAAGTAACTCCAGCATGATCCTGAGCTAGCTGCATGGGCTACTACTGGTGTCAGGACCCAGGCATAAATCTGGGAGACCTCTCTAAAAGAATACTGGTGAACAGCTGGTTTAACTCCGGAAGTCAGTGGTTGGGTCTTTTTGTACTGCTTGATGAGCAATCCCAACCAAAAACTTCCCCCAGAAAAAGGTAACTTATGTCTGTAGGGAAGGTTTTATTCTCTCAGACACTACAAGCCCAGGACAGCAAAAGCTGTGTTCCATGGAGCACAAGAACTGCCTGACAGCGCTTAGGATCTTGTCTGCTTGCCTGCAAAGGGCCCATCACTATCCCAACCTCTGCCATAGCTGGGCTCCATTCCCAGCAACAGAACAGCACTCACGGAAAAATTTTCTTTTTTCCCCCAAGTCTTTCTAAAAGTTCAAATTCCCACCTAGTCCTCAATCAGAGCTGTAGGAGCTCTACAAATCCAAGAGAGAAGCTCTTGCTCTTACACCTAATACAGCTTCCAAACCTCACAAGCCCACTCCCGAGTCTATTTGTTCCTTATCCTCCCCAGCTGGTATACATTGATCTGCTACTCTTTCAAGCTTGCAGCAGCCAAGGCAACACAACTGTACTTTAACCTAATTTATCATGCTCCTTTTGCCTTGGCCACAGCTTACATCAGCTTTCTTGCTTCCTTCCTGCTCTGTCCCTTGAGTTCTTGAGCCATCCTACAGGGTGTCATTAGCTTAATAACTTTAGAGCAGAAGGATTCTGTTCTTGCAGGTTTTGCTGGAGTCTTCCTGGTTACACACAGGCCTCCCTGAAAACCTGGACTCACAGAGGAAATCCCAGTCATGACATGGAGCTTGATCTTAAATCAAGGAGAACAGGCAGCTGAATTAGTAACATGTTCTTTCCATTCTAAACAGGCTTTTGTCCACGGTATCACGCATTCCAGCTTTCCAGCAGGAACAGCTGCAGCTTGTATCTGGATTTCAACCCTGGAAAGATCTCCAGCTCAGCTGCCACACATCTTCACATTCCTACCAGAGCCACTAAGCCACGTGCTAAGCTGTGCAGAATGCACTGAAGTCCAGTCTTTTGGGAAGCCTCAACTTGCCCTCTAGGATGAGCACATGCCTGAACATGCTCAGACATCCCTATGCCTGCAGTACATGAGTTGCCCAATTACTCTGCTCTCGCACATCTCAAGTCCGTCAGGCCTCAGATTTTGCTTGCGTGCCTGCAGAGGACCTCTGTTCAAGAGAAATGCCTACCATGCTACAAGAAAACACCACACATGCTCTAATGCAAGCAACAGGCTCTGGAGAGTCAGGAACCCCTTGCTACTGTGTGGCTGAAAGGGCCAGTGCTCCATCAGGAGCTTTGTGCATCAAAGCAGGCACAGCAGTCACTGCTCTGCTTGCTGCCTGCTCTAAGCAACTGCAGGTTTGCCCATGCCTGGGGCCAGACCTCAGCAGGCCCTTCCAGGTCTGGTTCTGTTCCTTCCTTATTACAGACTTGTGAAGAAGTGAAATCTCAGCTGTCGTGGGGTTGGCGAGACGAGCAGGGTTTCTAGGTGAGAAGAACAGGCCAAATGCTCTCTATCACCCTCCAATGTGCCAGCTTCACAAACCTGCTGACAGGCCCTGACAGCTGATGACATTTTTCAAAACATTGACAAAAATAGACAAGCACTTCCCCCCGCCATTGAAAAAAATCATCAACTATTCCCACAAAGCCCTTCTGCTCTCCACTCTTTGACCACCTTCACAGCCAGCTCTTCTCCATCAAAACCTTTACCTAGACTCACCCCATTCCACAGTAAAAAACCCTGCTTTTTGGGAAGCAGCTGACAGCTCAACCTATTAAGGGGTGTTAACATTCTAATGGCAACTCCAATATGTTGTAAATTCTGGTCCTGTCCCCTTACACAAGAACAACTTCTAGTGATTCCCCATGAAAACATTTGCTTGAGTGAGAGTTTAATGTAAATGAAGGCATTAGTACCTGTGACTAACACTAGAAACAAAGTGAAGTGCTCATTGAGCTCAATTTCAAATTAAAAATATATTTCTGTGACCTGAGTATATACACTTGCTATATATACAGTGTCCTTTGGTAATATGCAATAAATTGAACTGAATAAGTGTAATACCATTTTCTTTTTCTTTTTAAAGACATATTTATTTCTGTACTTCTTGTACTGATCCTCTAAAACCTATAATTAAGCCTCTGTTGGATGTAAATGTATCAAGATATTTAGTCTAGAGGTGCAATCTAAATACTTCACATACAGGGATTAATATGCCCATTATGAGCCATTAGTTGGCCTGGGAATAAACTTGCAAGATGGGAAGCATTTTGGCTCTTACTCAACTTGAATTTAATATACTTACATTCAGCATTTGCCTACTTCCCCTGCAGAACTAGAACCAAAGCTATTGACCAGATTAGGTACATGAAATCCAGCATCCTGAAGGATCATACTCTCACTGATAAACTATATTCTTGTGTCAAGTACTGTGATATGATTTGACTGTGATATGATTTGACTGATCAGGTATCACAAGCAGAGGAAAACAACACAGTTCTACAAGAACCCAAAACCCAAAGGGACTGGACTGAACTCTTACAAGGTCTAGGGTCTATTTATGAAATACAGGATTCTTCCTAAACTCCCAGAAGTTAGCTTTGCTTTGTCTGGCTCAGATTTTGATGAATTCCCCGTTTCTTATATCCCTCCATATCCAAGTAGCTTTTTTCAGGCATGACATAAGTGGTGTGAGACCCACACACTCCTTTCTCTCATCTGACTAAAAGCTCACCACGCTAAACCAGAGCTATGCAGACCACAATTCATTCAACACACATGAATTCTGCTTTCCAACTGAGGCAAATCAAGCTTTAGAAGCCTCAAAAGACCTCATGTGCAAGCAAAGGATTAAGTCAGCACTGCAAGAGTTATAGCTGAATTGTAGCTCTACAACCTGACAGTGTCTTTGCATTCCTAGGATTAGCTGTATGTACTACCTAGCTTGCTCCAACAAGTCCAAGAACATACCTAAATCATTGACAGTGTTATCTGCCTTTCAAATAAAAGGTCACGAACAAAAGCTATCAATTCTGCAAGCTCAGAAATGTGAACACAACATTTTTCAACTCCGCATGAGCTGGTGCCATATTATGGCACTAGGAAGAATAAAGTCATGTTAGTGACTGAACAGCAACAAAGCCAAGGAGTCAAGGAGAGCCAGGAATACACCAAGACTCTCTGCTGAGCAAGAGAGCATTGGCTCCACTGGGATTCAACTCTCAGTGCTTTGTTTTTATTGATATTTTCATAGCTTCCTCAATATGATTGTATCCAGCTTAGGTTGAATTCAGTCTGCTATCACTCCCTGTTTGATTCATCTACAACTGAGCAAGAGTCAGAAGGGAAAGGATAAAAGAAGAGTTGTGATGTTGAAACACTATGATGCACAAAGTGCCATCATATAATTATTACAAAAAATACTTGTAAAAAAAACTAAGTTAATAAAAGATTTTCATAGTTGGAAAAAAAAATCCCAGCATGAAGTTAACACCTGGCCTCATTAATATGCATTCAACCTGCTTTCAAGATAAATAACAGCATTCATATAAGCCATTTAATATAAAAGCAATCACACAGAGACATACACAATCCAAATCATGCCAAGATTCTAATTTAATGTTTAGATCATACTTCTGGTTGTTTAAATTGAGCATCAAAACCAAATAATAACCAAATATAAATGCTTACTTGAGATGTGGCTTAGTCTTTAAGTACTATACAGCCTGGCAGAGGTGGTCATCAATGTGGGACTCATGGCAAAAAAAAAAACAAAATCCAGAGGTTCTGTATTCTGAAAAATTGTCTCTGGTTTTAGGGCAACTAGGTTATGGCTTCGACTTCTTCCCTCTGTATACCAAGACTACCCATATTTGTGTGATCTTAAACTTCCAGGGTTAAAAAACTCTAAATATTCTTAGAAGTGGTCCCACAGGAGGAAAACTCAGAACACTCAAGAGATAAAACAAAAAAGATGTCCCAGGTCTCAACTGAATAAAAGCTTCAGACATCCTCCACTATTCAGTTTGGACTGACATTCAGAGTATTAGACCATAGTCAAGACAGACATAGTAGTATAATGTAAGGCTTAGTCTGCCCTCGGCCAAGCAAGGACAGGCATGGACAAGAAAGGAGACACTCCATCACTGGGACAGCTTGCACCATTCTTTGATTTCAACTATAGATCTTACTGTTCCATCCTCAGGTGAATACTGAGCATCAGGAACTGCCAGAAAATCCAGGTCAGACCTAGAGCTATAGGCTTTGTCTTCAGGTCCTTGGTAGCTCAGCCCTTCATTCAAGGAGGACTAATTTAATCAACCCAGTGGGATGAGACAGACAAGTGCTTCTGACTACTCATGATAGTCTTTCCCAAGCAGAAGGAAAGCATTGCATGTCTCAGTCATCCCTCCATTCCTGAGTCCTGTCATAATATGGCCTAAAACTACAGAGGATGGCAGTGACAATGAATCCGGTGGACCCACTCCCTGCTTATATGCTTCTGTTACCTTCCTTATGGATGCTGCTTTGAGCATCATTTTACCCCTCATAGAGACTTTTCCATGGGAAGGATGACCAGTCAATAAAAAAGGAGACAGAATACATGTTACCTCAGCAGTGCTACATCCAGAAAGGCTATTCCTACTCATACTCTCATCTCATCTTTCAGATTCCCATCTCCAGTGAAAACATCCTGATAGCTTCCTTTGTCTCCTCCTTCAGTCCTTCTATGAGAACAATCCCCATTTCCTATAACTACGTTATTATTTCCACAGAGTAGAAATTGATCCACTTTCCATCTAGTCCCTCTGCTTCTGCTCTGAGCTTTAGCTCGCTCCAATTTGAGACAGTATCAGCCATATTCCAGCACAAAAAAACAGTCAACTCCAACTTTTGGTTTTCTCATTTACTATGTTCTGACCACAACTGCTTGGGTTTCTATGACAGAGTCAGTAAAGAGATCCAACAAAAGTCACAGCAGATATTATTCACGTCATATTTAGTAATTCTTTATGATTAAAATTCTATATTCAAAAAAGTCTCCCACCTTATAGTTTATCAGAGAATAGCTTTTATTTGTCTCCCCAAGGGCAGCTTGAATGTTAGTTTACATATTCTGACTTCAATAAAACACCTTTCTCCCTCAAAAAAACTGAAACCCTCTCTCATATAAATAAAATATATTTTCAGAGGGTTTGTGTTAAGTAACTTCAAATTAATGACTTCTATACTGGCAAAACACTTAAATGTATCCTGCTTCTACACACCCTGGCCTGACTCTAATAGCTCTATCCTGATGCTTGCCATTAAATTCTTCTCTCCAGTTCAACAACTCAACAAATTGCTGTGATGTACATAATACAGGTAATAAAGATCTGGCAAACCTCACATTCACCTTAAGGTAGCCAGCTATCTCATAAGCTCTTGTCTAGCAACGATTGATAGACCATTTTTAACAAGCAGAACAAGATGCTGTAACAAGTCATTTAGTCCAATTCAACTCATTGCTTATATTCATTGAGGATAGATGAAGATCCACAGAGCACAGCTTGTCCATAAGTCAGACTGCTTATATGAGATTAGAAAGCCTTCATTAACACAAAGCAAGCCATGTAATTCCAAACAAGCAACCAGAAGACAAAGTTTGTGTGTGTGTATTCTTGCACTGGAATGTTTGCAAATGGATCAAAAATCATTCTTGAAATCCCAAAAAAGTCATAACTCACCACCTCCGTGGAATACAGTCCAGTCAGGCAAGACGTTGCAATAAACTCAGTCAATAAAAGTTGCTGTGATAGCAATTGGCTGAACCTATTCAGAAAGTTTGGGTTCTGTGTTCTATCATTTTAATCAATTTTGTTCGATTAGCAAATATATCACTTTATCCCCATTGATAAACTTGGCCTGTGTGTGCTACCATTCTGCACTGCCTGAAACACCCCATCTCCATGGAGAGGTGGAATGAAGAAAGCCGGAGACACCACCAACAGCACCAGCAGTAACTTAGAGGGGCCAGACTGACAGAGAGGGGCACACATAGCTGTGCATCCAACCTTCTCATGGCTCCTAATTCTCCCATCATACCGCGCCTCATCGTCACTAAGCATGAAACATCGTTCTAGTATGAACACTTCTTATGGAGGATCAGAGACAAATGGTCTGAATTGGCACACTGGGTTTTCATTTTATTTTCCAGTTCTTTCGCACCTCATTTCAGTACCAGTTGTGTATTTCTGCTCCTGCTCTTGGAGCTATGTTGTCCCTGTGTGATGCTACAGCATCTAAGAATGATCTGTTTGCTCAGCCTCAGGCCCTTAACTTTAGGAAACAGCCAGATTCATTTGATGTACCAGCTAAACACTGTGCCTCTGAAGTCTACATTAAAAAAAACCCATGGAAATCCCATTACACTGGATAGCTCAGAGTACTGCAATGTATTCCGTGCCAAGTGCTTATACACACACAAACAAGCAGATATTGGCCTAATTCTGGACATGGTGAAAGCCAAGATACTCCCATACATTCTGAGCTTATGACACTGTGGATTTAGCTAGTGAGGAACAGCTCGGGAATAAGCTCATGAATCTAGGTCTTTTGCTTGGTCACAGTCATAGTCAGGTACTATATTTTACTTTGCACAAATGAGTCCTTATTTGCTCGTTCAGAATCTTGAAGGGGAAGTTTACTCTGCTGGATATTTCCATCTATTTGACTAAAGCAGATTCACAGATTTCAGATGAGCATGAATCTTCTGTATTGGCTCTTTCTTACCAATCTGTACTTGATTTGTGACATGGATGACACAGAATTTTCACTGTTCTCACTATTTTTCCTTTAAAATTGCAAGTTTTTAATGAAAGATACAACATGAGAAAGGAAGTTTCCATTAAATTTTGTATCTAATTTTCAACCCATTTTATCACCCACCCAAAATACACCCAAACGCCGTGCCAGAAAATAGTTGGAAAATGATACATGCTCGCTGCTGAGAGAAGCCCAGAATTATCTTGTGTAAGAACACATCTTTATATAGCAGACAGATGGATCTTGCCCTTGAGTGTCCAAGCACTACAACTGCTACCAGCTCAGCAGCTGGAGAGCCTCAGGAGATAAGGTAGGAAAACAGAGGAAGGGGGAAAAAAAGAGCTCTGACGGGTGGCTGATTTCTTTATATTTCAAGTCAAAATATTTCACTACTGTGTTACACCACAGATAAGTTCTTTGTTCAAGACTGCTAATACAGTCTGTAACCCATGGGCTAGGGCAGTCAGGTTAAAGACTGGCAGAGCTACGGATTCATCCAAACCACTAGTTCACACTGAAACTGCAACACCTCCATTTTTGTTAGAATTTTACCTTGGGCTAACTGTATAAAACACCCCAGTTTTCCTTCGGAAAGTGAGGCTGTGAGGAAAGGTACTCTTACCTACAGTGTTCACAGTGATTCTCTGGGGAGAGAAATGCTTAGAAAGGGAGAACTAGAAAACAGCTGGTCCTTTTTCTCTACAACATAGAATCAAAAGTACTGCAGCCATGGTGAGGAAGCAATATTAGAGGGGAGGGATCCTGCCTTCTTTTGTGTGCACCTCCCAGTCAAGCACCTTATTGTTATGCCAGGACAGTTGGCCCTAGATCCAGTCCCTTGCACTCTTTACAGCTTTCTTCATCTTCACTGCCTAGGGACAAAGCAGCCTCTGCTCCCCTAGAGAACACAGTCTGTGATTCTCTGTGCATAAACGGGACAAGGGAGATCTTGCTTGTTTACTGCAGGCTAACAGGAGAATCAGGCTGATGCCGGCCCCACTTTCAGAGGCTGCCTTACATTTACAAATAGTCAAGCACTTCGAAGATGCCCATTATTGCTAAGTCTGGAGAGCAGCTAATTTTAGTCAGTAGCAGGAATTCTTCATCAGCACAACCTTTCATTACTGGAAGATAACATCTCTTTCACCTGAAAGACAGACTTACATAGTTCTGTCTTTCTGGTGACACTAATTAATTACTGCCCTGGGGGTGGTTCACTCAGATCCCTCTAGCTGGCTTGCTTTAAGCTGTCAGCTGCTGGCTGCACCGTAACTCCCTACTATGAGTTAAATCCTTCAGGGTAGCACATTCTCTATGCACTGTGCTTCCTGTATCTGCTTCCCCTCTCCTCAGTTCTTAACTTTATTCTCTAAACTTAGAGCCACCACAGATCAGACCATGAAGTGTCAAGAGAGATCCTTAAATATGAATTCATTCTCCTCCTCCCACATAACCCTCACCTGCCATCACCTCCCTGAATATAGTTACCTTCACTCTGTCTTCTCAACCCTTTACTCACACTTTGGTCTTCTACAGGCTTAGTAAGATGCATATCTACTTTGAAATGTGGCTCCTGAAATTTTTTGTAAGATTCCATGCTTGCTGTCTCTGAGCAACTCCAGATGAGACATGTTCAGTTCATAAATGGAGTGGGGGAAAAGAACCAAACTCAGCAAAGTTTCTGCCAGCTCAAGGCTTTGGCTGCTATCTTGCCTTCCTCACAAGGTTCTGCAGGATGAAGTGTGCATTTTGAAGAGCTCCCTGCTGAAAAAGTACCACTCTTCCAGTGGTACAACTACCCCTGTCCACAGGACTAGCAGGACCAAAATCCAATCCCAACTGAGTCCATCACTAAAGCCACTGGACCTGATTCTATAGGCACAGGGAACAGATCCTGTGCAAGTAATAGTCGTGCATTTACCAAAGCCCTCATGCTTTATATTTACAGGACCTAAGCCTTCTGTTGCATCAAGTGCTTCTCTCACCCTGAGAATAGCTCCTAATCCCATTCATCTTTTTGCCTTTTCAATGATGCCTTTACAAACCAGTGCTGATACTAAAAGCTATCTATAGATAAACTCTCCTCTGGCTTCCGTATCTGCTACCTACCTCTTTCCTCAGCCTGCTCCTTTCTCTCCTCTTCCTTATATCCTGTGTGTCAGCTTCCATCATGAGAGGCTCCTGTTTTATCAGTACCGCCTGTTAAACTGCTTTCCAAGACATTGAACACAGCTGTAGGAGAGCAGCAAACGTACAAAGTTTTCATGGACCTTCATGTGAAAACTGAGCTCTCTTTTGAGTGATGTCAAGACTTGGACTTCTGCAATTCTGAGGGGTCAGTGGGCCATTCTGAACATGAGATCATGATCTCGTAAGATGCAAGTTCTTTATATTGCTAAGCTGAAAACCATCTTCTAAGCCACTGAGAATGAACCAAATCATATGAAAGCAAGAACTGCACAAGACACTGAGGACAGACAGAGACAAGTGACTTCTTGGTTCTATGGTGTGCAGTATGTGCAAGGACTATCTTAGTGAATTATGTCCTTACCATTCAGCCCAAGTGAGCTTTCCTTGGGCATAAAAGAAACACAATACAGACAGATAAAGCTATAAAGAGCTCTAGAAGTATATGACACTAAAACATCCCACACTGATGACTGGCAAGATCGAATTCATCAGCTGTGAACAAATGAGAAGCAAAGATAATGCAAGAGGTTCAGAAAAATAATAATAAAAAATTCAAGTCCAGAAGGCCCATGGGGCTCCGAGTGAAGCAGCCTGGATGGCTCAGAGGGACACGGCAGCCAGGCTGATTTATCCACATGGAAAAATGGCATTTTCTAAACCAGCTAAATTAATTATTTGCCTCAGTGCTCCCGAAGGAGAAAAGATGATGACAGAAAATGACATGTCAGATAATTCTCAGGGTGACAAGGAGGGAACTAGGAGAGATGCAGGGGTTGAGGCCTATGTATACTTTCTGTGCTACTTGGCTGCCTAGGGCAAACCCCTTGGTTGATGAATACAGACAACATAAAAATGACATGCCAGTGCTCTACAATGGAGAAGGTCCTGTCTGATCACTTTCATGAAGCTCAAGACAATCTGTAGGTCTGACTCTGCTTTGCCATATTTCTCCATTCCTGCCTGTACAAAGTGACTATGAAATTCTTCTAAATTCTCCTTTTTTCTTGGTGGCAGCTCAACACTCCCTGTTCACAGGTATAAATGTCTCGACAACGTGCAAAGAAAAAATCCAGGCACGAACTAAATGTCGCTATTCACGTGGGAACCAGGTCAGAAACCAAAAGTCATGTGAAATTAACAGTGGGAAGACCTGGCCTTCATCAAGCCAGGTAGAGCCCCTATGAGCTCCTGCTGAGGGTGAAGGGGCTGCTGGCTTTCTGGTATCAAAGGGACCTCAATGTAAGAGAGATTCCCAGAGTGAAAAAAAAAAAATCCTAATTTTTTTCTCAGCAATGTTAGCTCCATTTTTAACTTTTCATAACTCACTTCTATTACAAAACAGCTCCCCTTAGTGACTGCGGGTACTCATGCATGTATCCTGTGCAATGTGGTTTAACTACTGTCTGTTACGTGAATGTCTAGAGATTAGTAACTGCTCCCAAGCGCCTCACTCCATCCCCCAGCCTCCAAAAGGTCAACAGCTGTACTCCCACTGCAGGAAATTGTACCTGCAAGGACATAATATTAGAGGACTTAAGTATAACCAACATACTAGAGTTAAAAGGGGGTAAATAAACTCATTTTGATTAGTATATAGGGACACATGAACCCACCAAAAAGCAGAATGCTTTGTCATGCTTCTCCAGATTTTCAGAACTACGTCAATGTTCAAAGCTTGAGATAAAACCCAATAAAACAAGACCTACACATACACTTGGCATTACTGTTGTTTTACTTTCCATAAGCATAGAAAGACTTTGGGATACCATGGTAAAAAGATAATGAGATTGCAAAGTGTCACATTATTTTGAGTCATTCAGAGGTGGATTACAGACAAGCCTTATCAAGATCTGTTTAACTACACAGGTAGAGGAACCTGGAAGGAGTGATAACCTACTTGTAGTGAAGCTCTTGGAAGCTGCAATAATCCAGAAATTGTCTGTCCTTCTTGCACAAGCCTGACCAATTCATTTGTCAGCTGCAAAACATCTGCCTACAGTGAAGAAAACCACATTGCAGAGTATTATCATCATACACAATGCAATCAGGCAGTTACATATAGAGAGACGAATGTAAGGGGGGGAAGGGATGGATAAGCCACAAAATTCTGTAAATATATTTAAGCAAAAGAGCCTGAAATGAGGCAGTTTGAATTCCCTGAATTCCCTCTTTTCAGATGTCAGTGAGTCGGAAGATCATGGCAATTGCTCACTTTAGACACACTTGAGAAGGTAATCAATAGAGAAGAGAGAGTAATAATGCAATTTAATTTAATACAAATAGACTGGGATAATAAATCTCTCTCTAAACTAAGAGATAATTTCTTTCCCATTATGTTTCATTCTATGCTTCTAAACTAGCATGTATGTGAGTTTGATGAGATACGAAAAGTGCAAAACTAAGCTACCGAGGTATGCACAAAATTACACATGAAATGCTGTAACAAAGAGGTCATGCAAGACAAGGATTCATTTTTCCTGTTGACATTTTATACATGTCCTTTTAGCTTTGCAGAAACCAAACTGCACTACAAGCTTCACCCAGCAACTGACATACCTGAATCTGGGATATCTTAGAACAACGCATTTTGGGACATCTGTAGCAAACTGGTAAGAGACAAGGATATTTTTGTAATTCCAAATGACTGGAAACAACCTGGCTGAAAGCATGTAAATGTCAGCATGTAAATAATCACATACTCTGGCTTAGTTCAAAGATTGTTGCCTTCACTGGAGGACTCTTGTTGAATCACATGTTCTGTGAGTACCAACACTATTCCTAAACTTCTGTCCCAACACATCAAACAAAGGTAACATTTTCTGGGCATGTTCATTGTGCTGAAGTTCTGGTCTGGAATAAACAAAGGTGGAATCATTTTAGTACAATGCAGGAAAATCTGCATCTGTAGCTTGGGGGCAGGAAAAAGAAAACAAAGTCTATCTTCAGTAGCAACAGGTTCCAAAATCCCAAAGTCATGAGTAACAAAGAGTGTTTATATACCTATTACATTTCAGATCTGTGCTGACATCAGAGGCAAGTGAAGCTGACTCTCACGTGTATCAGAAGTTCACAGTTACAGGAATGTATAGTTATCTCTAAGTAAAGATTACTACTCTAGAGCAAAAGCAAAGAAGCCACACTTCAACTGCACTATATACAACTTAAATACAACTAAAAGATCATTCAGGGATGAAGAAAGTACAAGAGACAGAAGGGGCACAATAGAGCACATTGTCATGATTGTTGGTTTAGAAGGTTTTAGGAAATAAGGAATTAAAATTCTGCTCCAAAGAGGGGCTAGGCCATTCTGAGCTCCAGCACATGCAGGTACCTATGAGACCATCAAAGCTCTGCACGCTGCTGCAGATGGTACAAAAATATCAGTGTCTATGGAAGCAAGGTGGCTCTCGTTCCCAAAGAGCAAGAAGACTGAATTGATGCTTGTGCACAAAAATAGCTCTCAGCACAAGATCAGCCAGACCCCAGGCTAATCAATAATTTCAGGATGGCAGTACGTAAGGGCACATTGTGCTGCAGAGAAGAGTTAATCAATGCTTCATTATACTCTGGCACTCGATATCAGATGCTGCAGGATGCTCCTAGCCATACACATTAGAGTGTGGTGCTTCTTGCCACAACACACAACTCCCAGTAAAAAGCCAAGAGGAAATAGGTTCCACCGGTAACCCCCTGGTCTGTCAATGATTCTTGTCTTTGAGATCTCCGAGTCCTGTTGGTGTTTCAACTGTGCTAACAGTTAACTTTGTGGCAACCCAACTCCCTAAAAGCACACAGTGACAAATCCTTGCCCTTATATTCCCCTCTAGGTCCCTCTTGTGGATGAGGTAATGGAAGGAATCATAGAAACACAAAATGGTTTAGGTTGAAAGGGACCTTTAAAGGTCATTTAGTCCAATGATGTCCTTGCAATGAGCAGACATCTTCAACTAGATCAGGTTGCTCACAGCCCTATTCAACCTGACTCTGAATGTTTCCAGTGATGGAGCACCTACCACCTCTCTGGACAACCTGCTCCAGAGCTTCATCACCCTCATTGCAAAAAAATTCTTCCCTATACCTAGACTGAATCTCCTGTTTCAGTTTAAAACCATCACTCCTTGTCCCATTGCAATAGGCCCTGCTAAAAAGTTTGTCCCCATCTTTCTTACAAGCCCCCTTTTAAGTACTGGAAAGCCCAATACCCAGATTAGATGATGTAGTGATAATTCACTGGTATCCTGACCCTCCCTCTGGGATTTCCCCTCACAGAAACACCTTGGTTCACATGTTAAATACTTCTCTGCACATTTCTAGTGAAGTGTCTGGTTCTGACCTGAAACCAGCGCTGCAGGATTGCTACTGGATCAGTCTAACTCTGTTTTGCCTGACTTCTGTCCAGCCTCATATCTGTGGGTCCTAAGGACAACACAGAGATGAGGAGAACCTGGACGTGTGGCCGATGGTGCATGCACATCAGCTGCCTCTTCCACAGCCAGGAGACCTGTGCAGTGTGGGCTCATTTTAGCAAGTCAGAGTAACATATGGAGTGCAATCCTCCATAAACTGACACCAGTTTATGTAGGTAGGACACAAGGCTCTTTTCTCACAGTCACTTCTCTGGCCATTGCTGCATTTGGAGGACATTTCCTCCATTCCCTTAAGGCACTGGCACTGATGGAAAGTGTTTATAATACTTCTTGCCAATCTTCCATTGTTATCCCACAGCTTACAACTAATTTCGTTATCCAGGATGAAACAGGAACCCACTTCAAACAACAACTCCCAGCCACATTGCTGGGAGAGCAAAATGATGGATAGTTAGCCAGGGGGCTAGACAGTCCATCAACGGAACCAGTACACAAGCACTTGTTTGTAAAGCTCTGCCAAAATATGGAGGGCAATGAAATAGGGAAAGTGAGGCCTTACAAAAAGAAAAACCACTTCATTTAGCATCCTGTCCCACAGAGTTACTTTTGCTTAGTACAAGGTTAGTTTCCCTGATCTGTGTGCCAAAACACAACTGGAGTGCCAAACTACTCTGACTTCATTGCTCCTGTCCTTTCCAGTCCTCCTTGCTAGTCAAATCTATTCCACTTTCAGTTAACAGAAGTGTTGGCACACCCATGACAACACCTAAAAGCCTTGCTGTAAAGATAACCCAAGGACTGCAGTGTCAAAGGGTCTGAACCCTGGCGAAGGAAGTATGGGTTCTAATTCCAGGCTCTACATCAGTCCAGCCCTCTGCCTAGAATCCCCACCTGAAAGATGAGCTAATGCATCTCTCATACCCCTGAGGGAGACTGCAAGATTTGATGTCTGACGAGACAAAAGGCAGTCCCTGGCACAATGTGCTGTTTCAAAAGTGTGCAGCACAAGTGTCATCAGATTACTTTTTGCAGCTACCTTACAGACAGCCAACTCAATGCCAACAGTGACAAACCACAAGTTAAAAGAATTGCAGTAGAACATTGGGTTACATCCTACTGTACCTCGGTCATAAATAAGGACTCTCTTAGCAGAGTTCCTTTAGCCCACATTTCTGATGGCAGAAGGAAAACAAGCTCGCTAAATAGAACTGAGGGCAACAAACTTTTGCTGGTGTCCCCAAATCCATACCAAGTGTTCAAAACAAAGGAAACTGTTCACTTGGTTATGTTAACACTGTCAGGGGACAGCAACTCTTTTGCCAACTTGCTCAGCAGGGATACCTTGCTGTTTTGCCTACAGGAAGAGGAAAATACCTTTTATTAGCAGATTCAGCTACAGAAATTTTTCAGAGAAGCTGCTCTCCATGGGATAGAAGCAGAAAAAACAAGGAATAAAACAGATTTCACTTTTGTTCTAACCATCAATGAAGAGGCACCAAGTTAAAACCCCAGGTTTCTTCCTTCCTGATATGAATTTAGGGCTCTGATTCACAAGCAGTTTGAGGCTGAGCTGGGCAGCAGAAGAGGTCAGATATAAAGCAGCAAGAAAGGTTCTCTCTTCAGCTGTTGCACTCAGTCCCACACAGACTGTGAATTGGAGGCTTTGGCCGCTGCAGCTCCCAGTGTAGCATGTTTTCAGACCGGAATCGGTCGTGGTTTAAGGTACAAAACAGAGCTGCGAACTGGGAGGACTCAGGAATGGAACCATTGCCTGCTCTGCTACAAATGATGCAATCTCTGCACAGAAGCAAGTGCTGGCTGGAAATATTACCTCACACTGATCAGCACAACCTGCTGGGGCCATGAGCCCTCAGCATCCTGGATTTCTGCGACAATTCAAAAGAATGCTGAGACTTTTACTGCTTCGTCTCTGAAAAAAGGAGTATCCTGCAATGCAGAGAGGTTTTTTAAAATGGATTTGATACACATGCAAAGCCTCTTGTGCTATCTACAGCAAAATGTTCTGGGATTCGAAGGTATTTCCCACCCTTTGTGTCTGTTTGGCTGGATGCTCAATGGGTTCACCCTCAGTCTAAGTTGTCACCTCTATAAGGGCTATTCATATGGTCTTGTTAAATTTTAAGTAAGGTTCACACCTGGATTCTACCAGAGCATTTGTTTTTTCCTTTTCCCGCCTTGGACTATCTGTAGTAACCAGAGACAACAGAGTGTTCATACAGAATGAGTAACAACTTGTTCAGATAGGAACAGAAACAAAAGTTTCCTTCTTGCCCTCTGTCCATTTACTCTTGTTTTTTTCTTAGCTACTACTGACATTTGGGGTCTGGAACAAGCTAGTTTCAGCTGCTTTCCTGGGATGCTGCAGAAAACAGTAACCAAGTTTGGGGAGGTGACTAAAGCTTCCGCAGTCACAAAAAGCAGGAGGGCAGCAGCAGCATGGATGATCTTGCTTTACCGCTGCCACGATGCGAGTAGGGGCCGCGCTGGGTTTCCCCGGCCTCGGCAGTCTCCGGTGGGGGGCATACGAGCTGCAGCCCGAGGCTGTGGCGTAGCAGCGCGGCCGGAGGGCGACCCCTCGCGGCCAGCCTGGGTCCCGCGGCTTCGGCGAGCAGAGCGGGACCCACACCGGGCCTTGCCGCAGGGAACGAGCGGCCGGGGATGCTCTGAGGTCTTCCCCGCGCGGCGACTGTCCCCTGAGAGCAGCGCTGGGCTCATTAAGAAAGCTGAGGTTGTTCAGCCTTGGGAAGAGGAGGCTCCGAGGAGACATCAGCTCAACTTCCAGTGCCTAAAGGGGCTGACAAGAAATCTGGAGAGGGGCTTTTTACAGGACAAGGGGTAATGGCTTTAAACTGTGAGAGAAGATTTAGATTAGCTATTAGGAGGAAATTCTTCACTATGTGTGTGATGAGACACTGGCACAGGATGTCCAGAGAAGCTGTGGCTGCCCCATCCCTGGCAGGGTTCAAGGCCAGGCTGGATGTGGGTTGGAGCAACCTGGCCTAATGGAAGGTGTCCCTGCCCATGGCAGGGGGATGGAACTGGATAAGCTTTAAGGTCTCTTCCAACACAAACCATTCTAGGATTCATAGTGGAGCTCCCAGGGTTCCACAATGAGCTTCCATTATCCATCAAGGCCCTGACATTAACTCAAGATCCCACTGCTCACTAACACTGACACAGCAGTAGTGAGCTACAGAAAGCAGTCACTTGCGAGTACACAGCGTGTTCTACACACAGCCCCGCTCCATCCCTCCAGCCAGTACGACTCTAGCCCTCTCATGCATTCCTCAGTGCCTCCTTTGCTCCTTCCCTCTCACAACTTTCTTGAGCACTACTCATATGCTATGGGAAGAAAAGCTGCCCAGCCTGGAAATGAAAACAATTAAGAACTTCAATTGCACCTTGATACTAAAGAAGTGGACTCTGATTCCTTGCAACCTATTCTCTGTCAGACCAACAAATGACCTGACTCATCAAGCACCTATTGAGGCCAACAATATTTCCTCTTTTCCTTCCCCTTCTCCCATTACAGGAGACTTGGAGAGGGCTCGACACCTCTGCGGCTGTTCGACACCTATAGGTAGCTGGTCTGTGGCCACTACCTGCAAAATCGGAGTTTCCAAACCAGTCCTTGATTTTGCACACCTTAAGGTTTACCAAGAAACTAGGAAAACCCATTTGTGAAGCACACCCCATTTTCAGGGACTTCTTGATGGAGGAAGGGCTTTCCTTCTCCTGTGTATCCTGGGCAGGACTAGCCTGCCAGGAAGTATTTTGCTTTGGGGTGGTTAGGTTTATGCCATGTATACCTCAGTGGTCACTTTGCCGGCAAAGGATGGCAGAGCCCTCGCTACAGATCTCTGTAACACATCTGGACAAAAGACACAGCACTCGAGAGTGGTGGCCTGGCTACACATCCACTCCACTCACCTGGGGTGCAGGATGTGCATGCACAGCGTGAGTTTCAGTCAGAAGCAAGTCGTCTCTCCCAGGACATCCAGTGTGTCCCTCCATGTCCTGGACCTCCCCTGTACCCAAGCACAACTAATCTGCTCAGTGTCACTGCAAGTTGGTAGGACTGGGCAGCTGAGCACACGTTGCTGCTACTATCTCATGGCCCTCTGTGGGAATCTGTCAGCATCAGTACAACCAGGTTTGGGAAATCACTATTTGTGCTGGGTTGCTTCCTTCCTAGACACTGAAGCAGGTTATAGTTGGATTCTCTCTTAAAATGCATTTCTGTGCAGGAATCCATTTACCTCACCAGTCTTCCAGAATAAAGTAGCCTCTACAACTCTTGCACCCATCTTATCAGTTGGCTCAAATACAGAAAGTAAGCTTTGGGAACTTAAGCCCTTGCTCATGGAGAACTCAAAGGGCTTTCAGGAAAAGTCATTTTCTTGTGTATTTTGGCAGAACGTCTTCATATGACTGAAGTGACACATTTGTTTGATGGCTGTCACCACGACACTCAGCCTCTTCTCACTGGACTGATTGCTCCTAGGAACAGGTAAATGTCATCCACCTAAGAACTGGGATCCCAGCTTCAACAGAATATGCACCTACTAACTGCTGAAGCATTTCCTGGGCACAACAGACTCCATCAGTGACAAAAAAAGGTCACCACACAAAATGAATCTTAGAGCAGCAGTGGCTACTAGCAGCAGCCAGTGTTACTCAGAGAGTTAAAATGACACCTCCTAGAGAGAATCCCTTTAATTCCCTCAGGTCTGTGATGAGTTTTATCTCAGAAGAATGGAGCAACATTTATAAAACCATCACAGCATTGAAATTAACAGGGTTGCTCCTCCACACTGCAGATTTGCAGAATCAGAACCATAATTATTGTCTTATTTGGAGAGAGTTCTGAAAGGCACAGGTTATCTTTCTTAGTGCCTGTCTCTGCTGTCATCCCCCCCCCATGTCTCAGCACTACTTCTGCATTCATCAGCAAGACCAGTTAAAAACCACCCGAACTGCCGTTTGACCAAGTGCTTATCTGCACAACTGCACTACCCATACCATCAGTTAGGGAAAAACAATTTCCCTTAGCTACTAGAGACAGCCTAATTACTGAATTTGACACATTATTAACGGTCCAAGTCAACAAAAACTATAACGGATGCTGATAAGCACAAGCTGCCTAGACATTTGGCACGTACAACCCAGCTAGAAATCACTACTGGGAAAAGCTGTCACTGGCCACAGGACTAAATTGTCTGATCTCTCAGGGTTCCATTTAACAGGTCTATCAAAATGATAAAGAGACAAACTAGCAGCTTTAGTCCATTAATGAGGATTGTGAAACAGTATAACAGGGTAAAAGATATTTATGTTGCAGGTTAATGTACAAATAAATCTCTGCTTTCTTTCTTTATAATTACAACACCCTCACATTTTACAGGGCTACTCTGAGGACAAAAATCATGGTATTGTCTGGACTAAGAAGGAGAGCAGCACACACACAAGGGTTCACAAGGAAATGGGCAGCAAGATTGAAGACAGAGCCGTTCTTTCAAGCATTGTCAGCCCTCCTGTAACACACAGGTGCTGCACTATTTCACAGCTCTGTTTTAAAGACCAAATTACTAGACTCACATGATGCAATCAGAATCTCAGCTTTTCATTTAGAAGAGGAAAAAGAGATGCATCCTCGCAGTTACTGACAGCACTGCACATATGTGTACCCTGAGCAGCTGTAAGCCAGGAAGCATACAAAAAGGAACTCAAGCTATCAGTTATATATTGTAATCTCAGGGTTTTCCGGGCCACTCTTTAAACCGTTTGGCACCTTTCCCCTGAAGAATAAATGCCTGGAGGTAGCAGCACTGAAGCCATTTAAGGATGAAGAGAAAGAAACACCTTTTGCCCATAGGCTTCAACTTGTAGTTAGCACAGTCCAACACTGACCATCACTGGAACAACTGTACCACAAAGGCAAACAGCAGCTCGCACCCCCAGCACCCATGAGGCAAGTTCTTCACAGAAAAGTATTTAACTTTCATCTGGTTCATTGGCTTTTTTTTAATTAAGCAGAACATTTTTCAGTGGTTTTTGTTGCTCAATTCCCTCTGAAATCTTTTATCCAACACTTCTGCATATAATCACACTTCTCTGCATAAGCATCCATTCTCTATTGCTGAGGCAATGAAAGAGCTTAAGGGGGCTACTTGAGTGATTAATACTTCAGGAGATCTTCCATATGTTTTGAGACATGTGCCATCATTAAATAAAACTTTACACCACTGAAATACTTATCTCTGTATCTCTGCAGACCGCCAGCAACATGACAGCAACACCTTGGACAAATACAAGAAGAGACACCTACCCACTGAAGTGCACCCTGGAGAACATGTTTGACTGACACATAACATGAAGATATTCCGGTTCAGGATATTCCACATCTATAACAGCTTATACTCCCTGAAAATAAAAGTCCTGGTGGCTCACTCAGTGCTTGCATTGCTTACAACACTTTAGGCCTAAAGCCCAGCTTGTAATCCAGATAAAGCAACCATTGATTTCCTTGGATTTTTTTTTCCCTATGCGAGCAGCAAAACTACAGATACCTACATACTCATTCTGCAGGAAACTCAAATTCTTTAAACGAAAGCAAAACAAATTGAAAACCAGTTTCGACTGGAATCGCCAAGAGAACCACAACAAAATCAGTGTTTCATTAATGTTAAGATCTTTCACCGCTGCTGTGGTTTAATCCCAGTGGCAGCTCAGCCCCACGCAGCCGCTCACTTCCCCACAGCGGCACAGGGAGAGACTCGGAAAAGCAAAAGTGGTAAAACTCCTGCTTGAGATAAAGGCAGTTTAATGGGTACAGCAAAAGCTGCACTCAAGCAAAACCAGACAAGAAATTAATTCACCACTTCCAGGTGTTCAGCCATCCCCAGGACAGCAGGGCTCTATCACACGTAACAGTGACTTGGGAAGACAAACACCATCACTCCCAACGTCCGAACTTCCTCCTTCTCCCCCAGCTTCCCATGCCGAGCATGAGGCCACACAGTCTGGGATATCCCTGGAGTCAAGTCAGGATCAGCTGTCCCACTGTGTCCCCTCCCAAATTCTGGTGCAACCCCAGCCTCCTCACTGGTGGGGTCAGGTGAGGAGCAGAAAAGGCCTTGACTCCGTATAAGTGCTGCTCAGCAGTAACAGAACATCCCTGTGTTATCAGCACTGTCCTCAGCACAGATCCAAACCATCGCCCCAAACCAGCTACTGTGGAGAAAATTATAACTCTACTCCAGCCCAAACCAGCACAACCACCCTCTCAAAAACATCTAGCCAGCACCAATGGTTCATATTGTCCACAAGACGATTTGTGATATTGGAGGTTGCAGACATCAAATGGACATAATTATGACCAGAGAGTGCAAGACATGACATTACCTGTAGGATGTTATTAGCCTAGGATGCTACTGTTTAGGCAGTGGCAAAAGGTGGCATCCCTGTTTAACACCAGGCAAAACAAGATGCCTTCCTCAAAACACTCCCTAGGAACTTTGGAACTCAAAAGGCTCAAGGAAAACAGTCCCCCGATGGCAAGCAGCTTCACCTGGCCAGAACAGTTCCCCAGCAGGCAGCTGCTCTGCTCAAAACATGTTTTCACACCCTGGAACACACATTTGAATGCTGCAAAGGAGGCAGCTGACATTAAGGCAACTCAAAGAGGGTTTTTGCGTGCAAAACAGGGCTGCACATTATTCATTTTTTTTAATTAGGTGAAAAAATTAGGCAGTGATCCCATAATTGTTTAACACTTAAAAATATTATTAGGCCAAAAAGGCAGTAATCCTGTTGTGTTAGGTTCTGTATAAATGAGCTAGACCTGTCTCTCTTGTAATAATAACACAAATCATCACTATGTAACTACTCACCTGACATTCCTCTCTTGTCTCTCAGGAACTTCAAGACTAGGCTTTGTACCAGTCCATTACTGCAGAGTATTTGAGGGTTCCAGAGCCTCTGGACACTCCCCCCATGTGTATATGCATGCAATAATGTTGCAGTCCATTACAGACACATGAAGCTTCCTATGCACTGCCAGTGAAGTCCCCTTCAACTCATGCTCCTGGCACCACAGATGACATTACGTACTGCTGCACTATAAAGACACAAAGAAAGTAAATTCTTTTGTAAGTGCATAAACATTTCCAGCAAAAAAAAAACTTATCAAAAATGGTCTTACAAAGTCCAAGAAAACACAGCATCTTTACACAGTACACAGTAACCTGCAGTAATCTGGGATCTTGTTGCTATTGCTGTTCCTTTTCTCCTTTCTATAGAGTAATTATGGACATAATTTCCACCTGTAGGATAACAATCTCTGAACTTGTATCTAAATGTTTCTACATTCTAAGGTCAAGAAAACTAACAGAGACAAAGAGAAGGCATTTTCTACTGCTGGATTACAAACCTGCTGAAGACTCAAAAACAAATAAAAGGAAAAAATACATCGTGTGGCATGAAGGTACGCAGGAACTGGCAAAAAACCTTTAACCAGTATTAGGAAAATATCCCTAAGCTGTGCTTGCTATATGAAAATTGATCAACAGAATACATATGTAACTGCATTTCACCATCCTGCATTCCCTGGATGTTTGAAAGCTACAATACAGTAGAGCATTTAGCCTTGCTTGAAAAAGTTATTTGCTTCAGGGCTGTGTTCTGATCTCAGAAAATCTTTTACTTTCACGCCCTTTGAGTTTATATCAAAACTCTTATTTAACTGTCACAAGGCGCTAAGGAAAACAGGTTCCATCAGTGTTATGGGCAGGTTTTCCCAAAACTTTTTTCACATTTCTACATCTACCACAAGAGGGAGCAAAGAGTCCACCTTCCTTCGATCCTCCATTCCAAAGGTGTCTAGATAAGCAGCACGATACTATTACCTATGACCAAGTTCAGGCTAGGAGTTTAAAATGCTTTATACACCACACAGGACCCCAAAAAATTAAAAGGGTCAGGTTTTTTGCTTTGAGAAAGGTGTTGCCTCGCATTCAAACTGTGCAGAGCTCTCTTCAAAGCCAGCAGATGCTGCAAAACTCATCCAAGGAACAGAGTCATATCACAGGCTGGTAAAATCAAGACAATCCTGATGGAAGGAAACCTGCAGCTTCATCACAGCAGTGTGAAAAGGATGTTTGCAATAAATTGATAAGTATTCCCAACCATATCGAATATTGGGGGCAGGCAGAGGACAGATGAGAAAAACAACACCCTTCTAACTGCACATAGTGCTTTTTAATGGCAGTGTGCTGTGATTTATCGTTAAAAAACTACCAGAAAATAGCTCCCTAAAAAAAAAATCCCCCTAAACCTCTTCTGCTAGAGCATACATGACAACAAAGAGGAAACAAGTTCTTTGTATAGGAAAATCTCCCTGGTCATTCCTTCCTTCTCTCTCTCCCTCTCTCTCTCCCTACCCCTACCAAAATCCCCCAATCATCAAAACTCTTTTTAGGTTCTACTGTTATGAAACTGAATAGTTATAATGATTATAAATTAATCTCAAATCCAGGCAGTTACAGGTTGCTGCTGAAATATCCTTACACATTGTCAGGTAATCCAGATGCAGATTTTCTAGGAGAAGGAGGAGGGGAGAGTCCTCTGCTTCATGCTTACCTTCCTCTCAGATAAGGTTACTTGTAGAACTACCCAACTCTTTCCTCAGATCTAGGCTGTATTGGTGCTGTCATTCACAACTAGTTTCCAACATGCAGATGAGAGGTTGACTCAGTTCACGTCTCAGATACTTAGTTGATTTCTTCTGGTAATTCGCTTCATTCCAATTCCACAAAGCTACTCACAGAGTAATCTTACACAGCCTCTGCTGTTCAGAAGTGGTTCATAAAATAAAGAAGCCAAGTGACTAATGCCAATATCTCTTCCATGCTTTCAATCTGTGGAACCAAGTCACAGACTCTTCACAGTTTAAAACAGTAAGCAGGTGCCCTTTTGTTTGTAATATCCCTGTGGAGTCTCCAGAGGTCAGCTTGGCTGTAGACCACAGTTACTTCCCTTTGCTACGGACAGCAGCTGTCACAAACACGATCCATGGGAGACTCCAGGTGCTGGCTGGTACCAAGTATGCTACAGTTCAGAATGACACGTTTGCAGTTGAACACAAACCAGGTTTGATTCCTCTCACACTTGCACCATTATGAATCAGAAGCAGAACTACTGTCGGCAGAAAGGTGTTCCAAAATCACCCTTTTACCAAATGCAGGGCTCTCCAATCTTTAAAAAGACAAGAACAAGTCAGAGAAGCAATCCACAAACCAGTGCAGGAATCTCACTACAACTACATCTGTTTTGTAGTGAACTTCTCAGCTATTCAGAAATGGCCATGAGCATACAGGCACGCTAAAAGAAACATACTGCTGCAGACTCTCACCTACTTATAGGCTGCTCCACTTACGATTTTGCCAGGAGAACAGATGCAGACACTGAGGATTTCTACAGTTACACCTACTCTAGCATTTTTAGTCTATTAAAGTGGGTGTGTTAAAGGGACAGTTTGATAGTTTAAGCAATTACTTCATATACACAGAACAACCCATGACCTTTCCTACCACATTCAATCTCTCCGTGCCTCAGCACCCCAAAACAAATGCCAGCAATAGCAAAAAGTGTTATAAAGAAATTGGATAAAGCAGCAGTCACTTACTC